>JAOSBL010152949.1:0-12510 GCA_027568915.1 Erythroxylum roraimae | reverse complement strand
ATTTTGGGATGCCATAAGGTTGAAGATGTATTCTTAATGTCTAATAAAGTTCCAATGAGGAAAAAAAATTTACCCTTTAAGTTATATGCACGCTTATGTGTCAAGACTTGTCGCAAGAGGAGTTGGGTTCCGGAAACGGGATCCAACATAAAATGTGTTGACAGTTTGATTTGCAAGTGGGTCCCTAAAGATGAAATGTCTGAAGTTTTGACTCCGTGTCGTAGTTCAATTTTTGCCGGACACTATGGAGCGAACAAGACTACCGCTCACATTTGGAGTGTGAATTCTACTGGCCAAACTTGTTCAACGATGCTCGAGATTTTGTATTACATTGTGATAGGTGCCAAAGAGTAGGCAATATTTCAAAGAGAGATAAAATGCCACTTTCAAACATCATGGAGGTGGAGATATTTGATGTATGGGGTTTGAATTTCATGGGACCATTCCCATCTTCCCTAGGTAACTCTTATATATTGGTTAGAGTTGATTATGTGTCTAGGTGGATCGAAGCAATAGTTACTCCAACAAATGCTGACATATTGGTGCAACGATTCATTAAGAAGATCTTTACTAGATTTGGGGTGCTTGGAGCTATCATAAGTGATGGAGGGAGCTACTTTTGCAACAAACCCTTCGAGACTCTTTTGAGAAGATATAATGTTCATCATAGAGTGGCAACCCCTTACCACCCACAAATGAGTGGCCAAATGGAGGTGGCGAATAGAGAGTTGAAGAAGATTTTGGAGAAGGTAATGAGCACATCAAGGAAAGTTTGAGCTTTGAAGCTGGACGATACGCTGTGTTTTTACCGGACAACTTTTAAAACTCCTATAGGCATAACACCATATCAACTTGTGTATGGCAAAGCTTGCCATTTACCATTGGAGTTGGAGCATAAAGCCCATTAGGCAATTAGAAGATTGAAATGGATTAGAAGCTAGTAGGAGATAAGAGATTGTTACAACTTGATGAATTGGAAGAGTTAAGATATGATGCATATGAAAATGACAAGTTGTATAAAGAAAGGGATAAGAAGTGGCATGATGGCCACATTAAGAAGAAGGAATTCAAGAGTGGGGACTTAGTGCTTTTATTTAATTCACGACTTCAGTTATTTCCTGGAAAGCTCAAGTTAAGATGGAGTGGCCCATTCAAGGTTATTCAAGTGTTTTCCCATGGAGCTTTGGAGTTAGAAAATCAAAAGGGTGAAACTTTAAAGGTTAATGGGCATAGATGCAAGCTTTACTTTTGAGGGAAAAGAAAGTACTTTCTTTCCTTTCTCTCACTTTTTTATGATTTCATATGGAATGGTCAAGCTAATGACCTTAACTTAGCATGTTTTTCTTTCATTTGTTTGTCTTTATGTTAGTTTGGTTTTGTTTTGATTTGAGAATATTTAGTTTCGTTTGACTTGTTTCACCCTTCATTCTCTTGTTGTTTAGGTCCCTAATGATATGTTTTGAGGTTATTTGAAGATTTATTGTGCATCATAAGTTGTTGGAGGACCAAAGGATGAGAGGACAAATGTGTCACTTCCATCAGTAGCACCACCACCATAAGCCCATCTTTCCCTTAATCTCTTATATTACTCTTTTTGTGTTTTTTTTTTTGGCTTATCATGGTGTTGTTTGTTGGTTTTAGATGTTCTCTTTTGCACATTGAGGACAATGTTTTGTTCAAGTGTGGGGATTTTGGTAGTCTTTGCATTTATGTTTTCATTTTTGCATGTCATGTAGGATGCATGTTAGGTTTTTAGTATTAGGTGTGTCATTTCCCTTACATTTGAATCTTTAAGATGAATTTGTTGCTATGAGATTCTATCATGCTAGTTGAAATGAGACTAAATGCATACGTGAACTTAAATTAGGCTACTTGAGTGGAGAGTGAACTATGTGGAGTGATGAAAGTAGTTGGCCACATAAGCTTACTCAGAACCTGACACTTGAACAATGAAGTAATGTATAGAAGCATCGTGGATTTTCATTTGAGCCTATGTGAGGAATTGAGCCTTTATGACTCCATTCTATAGTCATTTCATTTTCTTGTTTGTGTGGTGCTTTTGTAGGTAATTACCTTCAAAACTTGCTTTGAATCAGTTTAAATCTGCTAGATGTATACTAGATAGAAATGATTAAGGCTTTCTTGCTTTAACCTTTGGCTTAAATGACCTGGCATTTTTATTATCCCTTGCCAGCCCTATTGAGCCTTGACCTTTTGTTTCTTGAAGTCACCAAATTTTAAAACCCACAAACCCCATAAGCTTGCCCAATCACAAGTTAATAGAGTGCTAAGTGATACTTTAGTGTGGAATCATAAGTTAAGAGCACATTGCGTATAATTGTTGTTTTATGTTCATTGTTTCTTTATTATGTTCAAAAAAAAAAGAAAAAGAAGAAGAAGAAGAGAAAAGAACAAAATCAAATAAAAAAGAAAAGAAAAGAAAAAGGAATAACATGTAATAGCTTCAATAAGTGCAGAGAAGCAGTTTTATCTATTTGTATATCTTAGAAGTTTATCTTTGTCATCCTTTTTTATACTTAGTAGTTTATAAATGCTTGTGATAAACCCCTAAAACCTATTTAACCCACCTTCACCTTAGCCACATTACAACCCGAAATAAAGCCCTTTTGATCTATCCTAGCATGTAATCATTGTGGAGAAGAATTGGTGTATTAGCAAGCCTATGATAGTGTGGTTTCCTAGCACTTTAAAATAGCGAGTTAACGTAAGAGTTGGTGGTTTTAGTAGTTAATGTAGCTTGTTTGTTAGAATTTCTATCATTGTTATTTTCCCTTGCGCCATAACACGTGTGGGAGTAGAGCTAACTACTTTTCCTTTTTCACTTATAACTTTCTCATTATTTCCCATTCTTTTATAATACCATGACCTCTCATTGATCAACATCTTAGCCTTATAGCCAAAATTCCTTGCATCATGACCATTTAAGGCCATTTGAATCCCAATTTTATCCCAAAATTTTGGCTTCAAATGCTTAAATATTGAGTAGCTTATTATAGTTCAATTTTTTCTCAATGATTTTGAGCTACCAATCTCAAAAACTTAGTAATATACTTATGAACAGTCTTACTCCCTTTAATACAGCTGTGATAAATGTCAAAAAAATATTATCATAATCCAAAGGTAAAAATTATCTCCTCAATAATTGCTTCATCCTTGCCTAAGTAGACACTAGAGCTCACCCCTCTTTTTGTCTATTCTCCTTTAATTGATTCCACCAAACATCAACTCCTCCTTTAAGTTGATAAGTAACTAACTTTACCTTCTTCTCATCTAGAATTTTAATATAATCAAAGAACCCTTCTACTTCTTCTAACCAATCTAAAAAGGTTTTTATATCAAGATCACTACTAAAGGATAAAATATATACCTTTAGTTTGTACTCATGATCAGCCCCACTTTGTCTACGATGATCTCCTCTTCGGACGGTTTTCTTATCAGCTCTAGAATTATCATCTCTTATAAAAATTGCTAGAATTTGAGGTTGTTCATGTCAGCTATTTTCTCAAATCTCCAGTTAATTTTGCCTCGTTTTAATATATGTAATTGTCTCGTGATTGTAGCCAACAACTATTCAATATTACAAATAGCTATCTCGCGTTCTTCAATTCTTCTCCAAACAACAGGTAATCCTTGAAGGTTGTCATTAGGATTTTTTGCCATTGCCAAAAAGAACAATTTTCGTGAGTCAAAGCTCTAACACCACCTGACACAACAAAAAGAATGAAGAAACACAATTCCAATCTAAGAATTGTATAATAAAAATTCTCAAAGAGAAAACAAACTTTATTGATAGAGAGTTATATTAATCTCTCTCAAAAGTTATTTAAATAAGTTTCCTTAAACCCTAATTCAGCTTAGGAAGAGTTCAAGATGAAATAGCAAAGTCTAATTCATATTAGGAAGAGCTCTAGATAAATTAGAATGCTTCTAATTCATCTTTAAAAGAGTTTCGAATAAAACAGGAAAGGAATCAAAGAGATTGAGAAAAATAGGAAATAAGAAACAAATAAAATAAAATAGGAAATTGTTCAAAATCTAGCAAAGAAGGATGTTGATTAAGGCATGATCACTTTTTAGTCAATACTCTATTCTACCCAAAGAGAAAAAAATGCATCATTGAATGTGAAAATAATTTTATCCTCCAAGGGATTATATTAAAGGTTGACCCTATAAATGAGTGAATACAATCAAGGATACAGTGGAAGTGTGCTTACTATAACTAAACTTAATCTTGCACTTCTTTCTAATAACATAATACTTATAGAACTTCATTTTTCTAGTCACAAATTCATCTAATAACCCTTTGGTTACTTAATATATCAAGTTCTTACTCACTAATAAGACCTAGTCTGCGATGTCACCACTTTGAATTATCATCATTTTGCCCTTATGATCATAACCATCAATCTTATTACTATCTATTCTATCAAGACATGTGTGCAATACTACAATTTTTCTTTCATCACAGTTAACACACCCTTTACTACCTTAAGCTACCTATCACCACCAAAAAGCTTATATCCTTAACTATGAAGACTTTTGATGAAAATCATTTCCTTGGTTTCTTGTTTGGTAACCGATAATGAAAAGGTAGAAATAAGAATACAACCTGCATTTATAATTTTTAGTTGTTTGGTTATCGATAACAGATAAAATAAGGAATGAAAAATTGGAAAAGTCTTAAATAATCCTGGATTTTTATTCCTAAGGGTAGGTGTGAGTATATGCTGGAATGAAAAATCAGAAATAAGAAATTAAAGATATTATTAGAATATTATCAAGTTATTATCAAAATATTATCAAGATATTGATGCTTATTAGAATATTATCATCAAAATTATCTTTTATATTAATTTCTTTAATAATTATTTTATTTTATTTCATAATTATTTAAAATTAATAATTTTATAAATCATTGAATTTTTATTAATTATGTACAAAATAAATTATATAATAACTAAATATGAGGAAAAAATTGAATATTTTTCTTGTATTTATTCTTCGTATTTCTTCTTAACTGAAACTCTCTATTTGCTATTCCTCTCTCATTGATAATATATGTTTCTTATCTTTTTTGTTATGTTTGGTCTTAACTAAAACTCTCTATTCACTCTTCCTCTTTTGTTGGTAATCAACACATCTCTCTACATTAGTTTTTATTGGTCTAAACTTTTTTTAATTTCTTTATTTTTCTTTCTGTGATAAATTCGTGTTTTTAGTTTTTCAATTATTATTTTATACGAACATATTCATATTTTTATCAACATTGCACATTACTTTATCTAATAATTATTTTATTTTATTTCAATAATTTTATATCATAAAATAAGTTTATTACGGTTTTTTAATTTTATTTTTATAAGAAAAATCATACACAATTATTTAAAAATTAATAATTTATTGAAACATTAAACTTTAATTATTTATTTATTTATTAAATAACTTTTTATTAATTAATAATATAAAATATTTAATTAATTATTGACAAAAGCAATCACACAATAATTAAATATAAGTAAAAAATATTCATGACCATTTTTTATATTTGATATCAAACACTAGTATAAATATAAATATTAACTTTTAGAATCTCATTTCTAGTGCTTGCATACGAAACACGCATAATCAATAGTTCTATTTCCATTATGATTCCCATTTTTTATTCTCATTCTCATTTTTTAATCCTATTCTCTCATTACTGGTTACCAAACGAGACCTAAAAGTTTTGGAATACACCAGACATTTAATGTTCTAATAATCCCATCATACATTTCCATATGCTTTAAATTACTGCTTTTGACTATATAATTAGGAATAACAATCGACTAAGCTGGGCCTGAAGCTGTTCGGCCCGAACCCAGGCCCAAATTAATTTTTTAAAAAAATAACGGCAACCCATCGGGCCACGGGTCAGGTTACTGGGCCCAAGCCTACTTATATATATATACACCCTCCTCCATCACCCAATTTGATAATACTACTTCATTCTTTAAATAAATCGAATCAATCCCTTTTAAGGATCATATGATAACATGAGTTGGAGTTTATAACCACTAATTTGCAAAATTAGAATTGCTAACTAACATAACATCTTTGCCTCTTCCATCCTATTCATCAGCCCTTTAGACTAAATTACAACTGTTTCATTTGTTTTCTTTCTTTTCATTCCCTTCTTTTGTTATGGACAGTCCCTCATAAAATGCCTTTCTCTTTACATTTAAAGTATCGAAGATACTGTTCATTTTTTAAATGGTGCCCGAAGGAATACATTTGCAGGAGGAGGCCATTCCAACTTCCAAGAAATCAAAGCAGCACTGAAGATCTGTTGTCCTTTCGGCACCGAGTCATGTTTGATTGCGTATAGTTATAAATGGCTTTTTCAACATAGAAAAGATGATGATTATTAGCGAGTGAAAATGCTCATTATATACACTATACTTGCTCCAATGTCCTGTGAGATTGAATTAAAAAGTTATGTTTTTACGAGATTATTTGAACCGGCCTCCAATATTGTTAAAGCTTTGTGGTGGATGTTGAATGGTACCATTGACAAAGCCTTGTTTATTCTTTATGCTGACAACCTCTGCATGACACAAGCACAACTCCAGGTGCTGTAATTTGAATGGCCTAACTCCAGGTGGAATTGAAGTTGAATAGGGTGACAAATCGTAAGACATCAAGTTTTGCTAATAAATCAAAACGATGTTTTAACTTTAATCCTAAAATGTTTTCTTCTTTCTTAAAATGAGATTGTTGAAGAGATTTTTTTTGTTTTGGGAAAAGGTTGTTGAAGAGATTGTTTACAGGTTGCTACAACTTGAAATTTTGTTGAGAGCTCAAACGGTCGCCGAGCCTGTCAATAGTGGGCCAGAGATGGTGGCTAATAATGTGGGGGAAGTTGGACCGCTGGTGGACTCAATTAATTCAAAGGCTCAGAAGCTCACATTCATCACTTTTTTCAATTCCAACCTGGGTTAATAAAAAAATAAAAAGGATATAAATGAATTTAAAGTAAAATATTTTGTTAAAAATATGCATCCACCTTTAAAATTTTTAAAAATGAATACAAATATTTATTGATATACATTAATTTGACATATATCTAATACTATAGGTTACTTTAAAATAATTTAAAATATTCTTTTAATAAATATAATTATGCTAAAAGTTAATATTTAAGAAAAAGAGTTTTAAAATATTTTTTGATAATTCATGATCATGATTAATAATTTAAATTTCTTTTATATATCAATTGATAATTTAAAAATATAAAAATAATTAATTAATATGACGATAATAATTATAAAACATTAAAATAATAACTATATAATTAAGTTATTTTATAAATTATCAGCGAAATGGGCATGGTCCCCGAATATGAAAGTGACGAGAATTAATGCACTAAATAGAGAATTGCAGCAAAATTCACGGGTCTTGGCTGGTTTAGTTGGATTATTTAATTTGAAAGGAAGGAGGGATAATTTGATTGTAACGTTAACATTTGGATACAAAATAGAAATTAACATTTTAAATTATTCAAAATGAATATTAATATTAAAAATATTCCAATTATATCCTCTGTCATATAATCGTTGACGCAATAATGATATATCATTTTTAATAAATTTATGAATTCTATAATACTATTGGCGCACCATGTGATTTTATATGGTCTATCCAACTTTTAAAAATAGACTAAATTTAAATTATATTTAGTAGATCTTATTAATTGTTATTAATTATAAATAAAATAATTACATAATATAATGTAATTAGTTACAATCCAAACTCCAATTTAATCAAAACTCCAATTAGGGTAAAAGGCAAAGCTTTTCCACTCTAAATAGTCAATCTCCTTTGCCTAGGTTTGATCAAGCTCCCCTTCCTAGTTAATTTTTACATCTTCTTTCCTAACAACATTTTTTATCGTATACCTCTGTAGATACTTTGAGGCTCTCCCTCCCTACGCAACGTCAGCATCAAGTGGCCAGTTGACTTCATTTTCATCGTATAGTAATCTCAAGCTATCTTTAAACGACTTACGTGAGAATTTATAGGTAAAGTCACATGCTTCTCCATACCCTAATCTCGTAGTGTTAAGCATAAAATCAACCACTGTAATGTTATCTACCTCACATCTAAAACAATATTTCTCTTCAACTTTATATACCAGTTCTGGTTTAAATTTGAAGTGTCCAATATAGAAGTACTCAAACGTAATTCTAGGTTTGAAGTCTTAACCATTTCTTAAACAGAACTTATAACAAAAACAAATATCATAATATGTAATTAAATTACCAAATATATGCAAATTCAATATACTACTAAATTGATGTAATTATGCATAATGTATTATGAAATCATAGATCAGGAAATTTTGTAATCTTGCTAAAAAAAATCAGGGGGATTAATATTGGTGACATGAGTTGGAAGAATCTAATTTTCTTAACAAGATCGACCCTATCTACAATGTTGCATACATAACATGACATGTTTGAAATGTCCTTTCTACAATTAATTAATTAGTGCCACTCAAAATTCATAAAAACATATGTTAACCATAACGTTTTCTCTTGTTATCTAAATGAGATGATTCCTCGTTTGAATTAAACTACGAACATATGGCTACATTTCTTATGAAGACATCGAATTTCAATTCTATCTCTAAAAGTCTCAAATTTTATGAAGCTGAGAACTAGGTGCGGTACATTGGTGGATGCATGTAAAATTCATATTTAAAATTCAGGAAAAATTAGGGATTGATCTAGATAGATTTTGAAAAAGTTGCCTTCTTGAAAGTTGTAGGTCTTTCTTTTATCTTTCCAACGGTATATATTATGATAATTTTGGGCATTATAGTTGAAAGTTATGGTCCTTATAAGTGGAGATGTTCAGGAGTATAGATAGTATCATCTAGTGATGACATCATATCGTCTGTAAAAATATATCGTCTGTGATGACGTTATATCGTCTGTAAAATGTATCATCTGTTATGACGTCATATCGTTTATAGTTGACTTCTGCTTCATCTATGTTTGACCTTTTGTACACTATCGTCTGGTCCATTTTTGACCCCTTAGACGATAGAATTTGTCTTCCAACTCTTCATGAAAGTTGTAGATCTTGAAGTCCTCTTTCAAACCATCTATAGAACACCTTAATCCGATATCTGTAAGGAAAGTCATGGCAATTTTCTCAATCTTGTATCATCTGATAACGTCATATCATCTAGTGATGATGTCATATATTCTAGTCCTATTTTTGACCTCTCAGATGATAGAATTTGTCTTCTAGGTCTTCATAAAAGTTGTATATCTTGAAGTACTCTTTCAAACCATCCAAAGAAAACTTTAATCCAATATCTTTAGGAAAAGTTATAGCAATTTTCTCAATCTTGTATCATCTATGATAACGTCATATCGTCTGTAAAAATGTATCGTTTGTGATGATGTCATATTGTTTATGATGTCATCACATTGTCTGTAAAAAAGTATCGTCTATGATGACGTCATATAGTCTATGGTTGACTCTCTGCTTCTTCTAGGTTTGACCAAAACTTCTTCTATGCACTATTCGTCTGACCCTATCGTCTGGTCCATTTTTGTCCCTCTAGACGATAGAATCTGTCTTTTAGTTCTTCATGAATGTTGTAGATCTTGAAGTCCTCTTTCGAACCTCTCCGCAAAGATTGGTAGCATTCCGAATTGATTTGAAAAAGATTGATTGAACGAAAGTGAGGGAATCGGTTGGAACAATGAATTGGTGTTGTTTTACTAAACATACTTTGATATTTTAATTATATATGGATTTGTAGGATTCCAAATGAGATGATTTTTATTTGGGAATAAACTAGAGATATAGGAAGACAAATCATCTTAAGAAGTAGAACTTTGAATCAATCTTTAAATGTTTAAATTCTGGATGGAAGTTGTGCATAGTATACTGTTTTGGACAAGAGCAGTCTAAAAATGGTTGAAGTATATCTTTCAAATCACTGAACCAAATTGAATGCTTTTAGTGTCAATAGAAACATAAGACATAGGGTAACATGTTTCTAGAAGAAAGTGGTGCAAAATAACTTCAATATCAGGGTGAAAAAGAACATGCAAAGTTGACCCGAAATGATGTTTTATGGAAAAATGTGGAAGTGATTTAATAGGTTATAACTTATGATTGCAATGGTAATATTGAGTTTTAAACTTAAGTACGAATCTTACTTAAGTGAGTTTTAATAAAAGGAAGTGGATAAGTGGCTAAGAATTAGACAGGTGTCCCAGTTTTAAAGTTGAGTTTTAATAACGTTGAAAGACAAGTTACTGTACTTGCCTTCATTTCTTTCTCTCGAAGTTTCTTTCTCTAGTGTATCTTCAACACAGAGTTTTCATCAAAAACTCCACCAAAGCTAAACTATGCTTACCCTTATCTTCTTCTGTTACCACTTTGTCATCTGTTTCTTTTGCCTCAAGAAAAAACTGACCCAAACCCTCTGTAAGATAAAGTATGTGAGTTGCATGAAAGTTAGGGCTTTGTAATGGTTGAAGATTTTGGAGTTTTAACAAGTAAGTATCGTGTTAATCCTTATGAGAAGTCTAAATATGAGATAAAATGGATGGTTTATCTGACATAAAATAGTCATGGAAAAAGTGGCCATTTTCATGAATACAATACAAACTAGATAAAAATTTAGATGTGTTGTTTTTACGTATTTGGGGATTTTTATATGATATGATGGTGTAGGGATGATTTTGAGTAGAAAGATCATTGAATATATACAGGAAAAGAGTACAGAAATTTTGAAAGTGATAAGGACATATATGCTCTGTTTTCCCTTTGAATATTTTTGGAAAAATTGAGGATGAACAAACATAGGATTAAAGTTAAGGAAATCATAGAGAGAGAGATGATGTCGTGTTTTTAGTGGGATTAAATGGAAAGTTGCTAGTGATAAATTAGTGAATGAATTGTTGACATCAAAGTACCAAAGGTATGAGTATGTTTAGGGATAACGATATTCATATGATTGACTAATTGAATTATGAAATGAAAATGAGCATAAGATATGAAGTTTGGTAAAGTACCCAGGATTGTCATTGAGCATGCTTTGTACATAGTCCATATAACTATTTGTGCATAAATGAGTTTTGTAACGTGTGTGAATTGTGTGTTGCATAAATGGAATGTGCAGGATAAATGTTCGCATACAGGCGTATCCAGAATTTGGAAGCAAATGTTATTTTATGAGTAGACCTAGGTGGTCTCATTTCATTGTTTGTTTTGTTTGAAATTTTGTATTGATTGGCTACTGAATGCTTATATGAATATGATTGATTGTGTTGGATGCCAGACTAAGGTCCGATGATATGTGAAAGTGATTGAATATGATTGATGCATTCCATTTCAAGAATGCATGAAATGTAATGGCAGTTGTGACTTGAGTAGCCACCGACCAGAGCTTAAAGCTCAACGAATGAAAAGAGCCTCGAGCTCAGACAATGATTAAGGGCCCAAGGCCCACTATGTAAAATGAGCCATGTATCCTCTTCGGATAAGGGACAATTATTAATGAGCCCTGTATCCAAAATGGATGCGGGACAGCTCAGGCACTCGATCACAATAACATAATAATTGGAAAAGTGTCTCATGAGCATTTCATATGCATTTTGTCAAGTATGTGGATTGTTTGAAATGGCAAATTGAATTGCTCTTATATGTAATAGTGATATGTGTTCAACTATGCAAAGTTGTGAACTATATGTTATATGAATTATGTGTTATGTGATTGGGTGAGCCATCAACAATAGTCTCTTATTGAATTCGCAAAACTCACCCAGAATTTGCAAATATTTTTTAAGATCAGAAGAATATCCCGTTAGGCAAATAGGAGTATCTCTACAGCTTGCAAGTAAGGAATAGAGGTTGGGATCAGTTCACGTATGCATTTGTGTTTTCCTATCTTTGTATAAATTTGTATATTCCGAAACTATTGTACAAATGATTTATGTTGTAATGTAAAGACATTATGAATAAAGTTTTTTGTATTTGTAATGGGCCCCAAATGGATATTGAAATTCTGTTGATTGTATTGTTAAAATGTTTACGAATAAAGTGGGTTCGATTTGGTTATCGATTTCCTCACGCATATGTTTGTGGTTTTAAAGAAAAAAATTATACCAATTTTTGACTGACTGAGTGCCCTAGCACGCCACCCTCGCGGAGCTCGGACTCGGATATCACTCCTAGATGTCGAGTACGTGTCTTGCGGGAGTGGAGTGCTACATTTATGTGGTATTAGAGCCCAGAATTACTATTTTATATGGGCATTTTAAAATATATGTCAAGGTACATGCATTTTTGTCATGTCAAAGCAGATAGTAGCAACAGATCCCTAGTGTTGGACCCCGAACTTTTGGTAGAATTTAGAAATATTAAATGAATTTAAATGAGTGTTTTTGTATATGAATTGTGTTATAGATGTTATTGTGCCTTAAG
>JAOSBL010152926.1:0-12512 GCA_027568915.1 Erythroxylum roraimae | reverse complement strand
GGAACGATATCCGCTTACCGCTGCTACATTAATTTGTTTTAACGGAAGTGATTTCTTTTATATTTGGTTGCAGGCGACAGCATCACCACGTCCAGCTTACCGAAGCAATCCAAAGGAGATGAAAGAATTACAAAGGCAAGTGGATGAATTGCTTAAAAAGGGGTACGTGAGGGAGAGCATGAGTCCTTGTACTATGCCAGTTCTTTTAGTGCCAAAGAAAGATGGAACTTTGAGGATGTGTGTGGACTGTAGAGCAGTCAACAAGATCACTGTAATTGTATCGTCATCCTATTCCTAGATTAGATGATATGCAAGATGGGTTGCATGGTGCTTGCATATTCACTAAAATTGATTTAAAAGAAGGTAATGAATGGAAAGTTGCATTCAAGACCAAATATAGATTGTCTGAGTGGTTGGCTATGCCTTTTGGCTTATCCAATGCAACTAGTACTTTCATGTGCTTAATGAATCATGTTTTGCGTGAATTCCTTAGTAAATTTGTGGTTGTTTACCTTGATGACATCTTGATCTAGTAAATTTGTGGTTGTTTACCTTGATAACATCTTGATCTATAGTAAGAACCTAAATGAACATGTCATGCATGTTAAGACTATTTTGGATGTGCTTAGGAAAGAGAAGTTGTGTGTAAACCTTAAGAAGTATTCATTTTGCGGGGATAAAGTTGTCTTCTTAAGACTTGTTGTAAATGCTAAAGAAGTTGAGGTTGACTTTGAAAAGGTTAAAGCTATTCAAGAATGGACAACACACCTAAGTAAGTTAGTGAGGTTAGGAGTTTCTATGGCTTAATAGCTTTTTATAGGCGATTTGTTAATGATTTCTCTATTATTGCTGCTTTATTGAATGAAATCATTAAAAAGAACGTTGGTTTTAGATGGGAGAAAGAACAAAAAAATGCATTTAATACTTTAAAGGAAAAGTTATGTACTGCACCTATTTTACGTTTACCTTATTTTTGCAAGACTTTTGAAATTGAATGTGATGCTTCTGGGATTGATATAGGGGGTATTTTAATGCAAAAGAATCGCCCTGTAGCATATTTCAGTGAGAAGTTGAGCAGATCAGTTTTGAACTACTCCACTTATGATAAGGAGCTTTATGCCTTAGTGAGAGCTCTTGAAGTTTGGGAACATTACTTATTACCTGAAGAGTCCGTGATACATAGTGATCATCAACCTCTCAAGTACTTGAAGGGACAAGGAAAATTGCACAAAAGGCATGCAAGTTAGGTGGAGTATCTTGAAACATTTCCTTATGTGATTAAATACAAGTAAGGTAGGGAAAATTTTGTGGCTGATACATTATCAAGAAGGTACACTTTGATTTCTATGCTTACTTATAAGTTACTTGGATTTGAGCATTTGAAAAGGGTTGTATATGGAAAATGTTGATTTTGGTAATGTTTATCAAGCTTGTGAACATACTACATTTTATAAGTTCTATAGGCATGAAGGATATCTTTTTAGGGGTAAACAACTTTGCATTCCAGCATGCTCTATTAGAAAGATGCTTGTTAGAGAATCACATAGTGGAGGTTTAATATGGCATTCTAGTGTGCAAAAGACCTTAGATATACTTAGTGAACATTTTTATTGGCCAAATATGAGAAATTTTGTGGAAAGGGTTTGTGCCAAATGTATTGTATGTAAACAATCAAGCTAAGTCCAGGTTTATGCCTCATAGTTTGTATACACCTTTACCTGTACCTAGTGAACCTTGGACTGATATATCTATGGACTTTGTATTGGGTTTACCTGGGACTAGGAAAGGTAGAGATAACATATTTGTTGTTGTGGATAGATTTAGTAAAATGGCTCATTTCATTGCTTCTAAGAAAATAGATGATGCAACAAACATTGTTGATATTTTCTTTAGGGAAGTGGTTCGGCTTCATGGTGTGTCAAGGGCCATTATTTCAGATAGAGATGTTAAGTTCATAAGTCACTTTTGGAGAGTTTTTTTGGAAAACTTGGGCACTAAGCTTTTATTTTCTACTACATGTTATCGGCAAACTGATGGATGAACTAAGGTAGTTGATAGGACTTTAGGAAACATGTTGTGTGCAATTGTTGGGAAGAACTTGAAAACTTAGGAAGATTGTTTTCCATTCATTGAGTTTGCATATAATCGTTTTATACATTCATCTACAAGTTATTCTCCATTTAAAATTGTGTATGGTTTTAATCCATTCATTATGTTAGATTTGATACCTTTACCTTTGACTGAGATTACTAGTTTATATGGCAAGAAGAAGGCTTACTTGATTAAAACAATACACGCGAAAACACATGCACAGATTGAGAAAAAGAATCACATATATGCACAAAAAGCAAATAGAGTTAAAAAGAAGTTCTCTTCGAACCAAGTGATTGGGTTTGGGTGCATATGCGAAAAGAAAGATTTCCACAGCAAAGGAAGTCAAAACTTGATGCAAGGGGTGATGGACCATTGCAAGTGTTGGAACAGATCAATGATAATGCATACAAGATAGACTTGCCAGGTGTGTATAATGTTAGTTCTACTTTTAATGTTTCTGACTTATCTCCTTTTGACTTTGATTCAAATTCGGGGACGAATCCTTTTGAAGAGGGAGGAGATGATGTGAGCACAACCATGGGACTTTGTAAGCAAAATAGCGCCAAATATGAGCTAGTAATGCCGGAGGGACCAATAATAAGATCAAGAGCTAAAAAGTTCAAAGAAGTGCTTCAATCTTATATAGGTCGAATTATAGATGGCATGGAATCTCAAGAGACAATGAGGGCTAATAATAAGGTAACTAATCAAGTTGGGCGGAATGTGTAAGAAGACTTTCCTTCTTATATAATTAACTATTTTACGTTAGAAGCGTAACTTTCGGCATCCCACAACTTGTTCTTAGGCTTGTTTAAAACTTTTAGGTTTAATGAGTTATATTTTAGAAATATTAGTTTGGGCTTTAATTATTTTGATGAAGGGCCCATGTTTAAAGGCTTTTTACGTAGTTAGGGTTTCTTTCTTTTCAAAAGGTATAAATACATCATAATAAACATTGCTTAGGGTTAGATTGGTTAAATAACAAATTCTATAAGGGAGGATTTCTTGTCTTCTTCTATTTCATCAATAATATTGTTCTTCTCAAGGTAAACACTTGTGGCAAATTTCTATTCTTGTTATCAAATCAACCTTATTATATGTGTTTCCTTTCATATAATTGATTGGGGGTTCATTAGGGTTAGGGATTTCATCTTGTTCATGTTTTATCCAAAGTATGTGTTTAAGGAGTTTCGAGTTCTCTAGCCTTAGGGTTCCGCATCTTTAAACCTTTACCTTGCAAAGAATATTTGATAGGAGATAAAAGAGAGATTTAGAATTATGAATGTTTAGTGCTTGCAACTTGTATTTAGGTTGGAACACATGTACAACTAAAGTCTATATGACTTATTGTCAAACTTTTTCTCCTTGTGATTGTATTTTTGGCTAAGCTTAGTTTGTGTTAATGAAATTTATTTATTTTCCCAAAAAAATTCTTAACTAGATGAGATTTTTGTTGTGATGGTAGCCTTGTATAATTTAGACAAAACTTTGATGGTATTTTTTTAGCGAGGTTCATTTCCTTTTGTCTGAAAATCTACCGTCAAAATATTTCTAACATTTTGCAAATTATTATTGAACTTGAGAAGGACAATGAGGAAACAATTAGCTAAAGAAAAAATATTTCTTTTGGCTTAAAAAAACCATATTCTTCTACCTACATGCATATGTACCAATTCATAAATGATATATTTATTTTCATCTTATTTTTTGTTGCCATTAAGCTTAAGATATGTTATGCTTCTCTTCTTAGGAACCATTCAATGTGATAGCAATTTTTTCCCTTTTGAATTTCAAGTCTCTTTAGAGGTTATCCTTTAAATCAAATTTCTTTTTTAAATATGTTTTTTCATTTTTAGTTGTATATTGGTGATTTTTCAATTAGTTGTTCCTACACTTTTTTAAAAGAATTTTGATTAATTAATCCCCAAAGTATTCTCTTTTACAATTTTGAAGCACTTTGAATGAACATTTCAACTACTTTCTACTATATTAAAAATTGTTGATCTGTTAATCATGGCCAATGATAATCATTAAAAAGTGTAGTCTAACTTTGGATGTTCTTTCTATTTTATGCCATATTAAAAAGTACTCATTAACGATGCAATTGAAAAATTTTGGTGTCTATGTTGTACAAAGAAGTTGTTGATCCACCTTACTCCTTGAAATCCATTGAATCTTTTTCCATAAAAGAGGTCTCAAACGCAAACCATAACAACTTTTACAAATTTTTTCAAGTGGCTACTATTTTTGGTTTTCATTTTGATATTGAATGTTGACATTTACTTTAAACTGGAGGTATTAGACGTTGAGGGGAAGCTACATGAGAAAATGACATGCTATAAAGGAGTCTTTTATAATTACTTTAGTATAGGTATGTCATTGTTAACTCTAAAGATGGTGATTAAATTGTGTACACATAGTACCAGCTTAGTGCTTTTTAAATTCTTGTGCTTCTTGAGATCTGAGCTCTTGTCATCTTAATTTGTAAGTTCCAGCTACTAGTTTAATATCTTTTCTACTCTTCCTATATTAATTTTGTGATTTCTCATATTTATTACTATCTTAGTTTCATTTGCTAGTTTAAGTACTTCTTGGCACATTTTACACACTTGAAGAATTTACTTCTTATTCAGTAATGAGGCCTTCAAAATTTTAGGGTTTGATGCAATATTATAATACATTTATCTTTTGTTCATCACTATTGTCAAATAAGTTGGAAATTATTGCAAGAATGGAAGTACCCTATTCGAAACATATTAAGGACCTAAAGGAAAATAAGTTGCTTGAAAATGTATTGGAAATTGAGATAATTATCCAAAAGCTTTAAATTTATGTTTAATTATTTTAATGAATTTGAGATAAATTACATTTCTACTTTTTTTTCATAATTGAAATTGAATCTTGTGGATATTGAGAACTTAAAAGTTTCAAAAAGTGTTACTTCATTTTTGAAACAAAGGACTAGCGATGCTAGAGTTGGCAAGTACTCTAGCATCTTAAATATGGAATTCCTTCTTATTAGATAATCAAGGGTCCATATCATTTGTAGTTGTTTGAGATGAATATGTAAGATCTATGTATACAAAGTACACTTTAATGAAATAAGCATTAAATTATTTATTGTGCGTTGATTTTTTTATTTCATAAAATAAAGTGAGAAGAAACTAGATTGAAGATTTTTTTTTGTTTCATAAAATAGAGTGAGAAAGAACTAGATGAACAAGAGTATGATAAAAGCACACTATACAAACTCACTCACTATAATGAAAGTAAAGGATGAGTGTCACAAGAAGTAGAAAATAATTATGTAAGTACAAAAGTTTAGTTAATTTTTTGTGTAATTATATATATAGTAATTAATAATATATTAGTAATATGTTGATTGAATATTGATTTTCTTCGTTTAATTGAAGATGTAAGAGATGCTGGAGAAGTCTAAATCAGAGTGTGATGAGCTTATTGTAGCTGATAATTTTACTTTGTCTATTATTCAAGAAAACGATACCTAAACTGTTCTGCGACGAGAAACTAATAAGGTTTTGGATGACGATTGGATAATATCGTGAATATAATGAGCAACAATTTTAGACGAATTGGCTACCTTTTTTCTTTGTAGCCTATAGCCTATTTTGATGTAGTGAGTTCATGCATAACATTGATTTAAGTAGAGAGATTGGTAAATCGAAGTCCAATCAATCTATCAAAATACTCCCATTGATCAATAGAATTTGACATCTTTACGAAAAGAGGGTCAATTTTACCAACTGATATAATTAGTCGACTGATGGTTATAATGAAATATTCACTAATTTTTTTTAAAGTTAATTTCATTTACCATTAAGGAGATTTGAGATAACCTTCATATAAAAGTTAGTAGTATTTTTCAACTAAGATTTTATGGGCTAATTGTTTAGTTGTTTATAGATATTAATTAGTGGGTGTTAATTAACTATTTGCATCTTTTAGTTTTGGACTTCAAAAATATTGATGAAGAACATTAAGTTAGGGAATTGACAGAATAAGGTTTTCATTAAATTAATAGTTTGAAGGGTTGAGTTTATATAATTTATGTATTTTTTGCATGATTATGTGAACACATAAAAAATAATAAATATTTATTCAAAAATAATTTTTATTTAAAAATAATAAACAAGTAAATTATGATTTAAGTTGCCAGTGAACACCTGTAACTACTTTGAAACTAAATTGAAGATGCATTTAATAGTTGGGTTCCTCATATGTATGCATGGTGTATTGAATGAATGGATTTTATTGTTTATATGGTTTGAGGCCCTAAAAGGGCAATAATTATGCATGTTGATGAGATGCGATGGTGAGTACAATTGACCAAGACATTAGAATCGATACTAGAATAGAGCATGTACTATTTTTTGTTGTCCATATAGAGTATCTAAAATTTGACCAGGATATGTCAAAATCCGTTAGGCAGATTAAATTAACCGATGCTAAAATAAGTTTAGGTACCATTCCATTGCTTAGAGTGAAAGCCTGAAACCAAATTATGATAATCACCAATTCCTTAGATACGTTTAATTAGTTGATTCGAGATCAGGACAACTACCAGTAGATTGACTAGGGGAATTAGTAGCAACTACAATAGGGTAAATACATTAGTTTTTTTTTAATTATAATGAAATTAAAGCAATGGTTAATGAATTAAATGAAGAAAAGAGATCCCTGTGATATCCTCTAGGAAGATTTGGATACAGCCTGAAGGAGGACGATGAAAGGTAATTATTCTAAGTTCAAAGGATTAAGCGTAAATAGCCAGCCAATCCGCACAGTGATTGACTTCCCTGTCTTTGCCTTACTATCCAATCTCTAGCAAGCTGCTCTTGAATCACCCTAATCAATGACACAATTGCGTTAGATATGATTATTGTAAAATAGTGTTTTGAAATTTTTTTTCCTTGGAAAGTAATTCGTACTGCTTTGTAACGTCATTTAAGTACACATGGTAGCAAACGGGGATAGCATTCATTTCTATTTACTACTCAGTTTTTCTTCTTTTACAATAAAATATCTTAACTTGTTCTGCTTATAACAGTAGAGATAGACTTGGTTGAACTGCATGAAATATTGAGTATTGTTGTTTTCTATTATTTATTTATTGTTGGTTTTCTTAATTTTCGGCCACATATATAAAAAGTGGATTTGTCTCCAAAGAAGTAACTATTGTCCAAGAAAGGTTTTCTAATGTCATTACGCTATCTACAAAAATACTGCCGGCATCCATATACCAAATTTGCAATCTCTTAAAGACTGTTGTTTGCTATAATACAGCCTTGATTTATATTTCTTTTTCTGTACAAACAAAGTTAGGACATCTCCGCAAGGAAGCTGAAAGAATATAACACTCGAACGGATAATGTTAAAGTACAGCCTTTACTGTCATCGGCCGCCCGAAGCATCAACAATGTCATTCGGTAAAAGCCACATCAAGTCAAAGATAACCAAATTCTCATTATCAGCATGTAAGTTTCAGTTGGCAAGTTTAGGTAGTATGCAGTAAGATACTTCAACCAAGTTATCCAATAACTACATCAGAAACCCCATGGCCTCCGAAGGTGAAAGTCTTCCTATTATAGACTTTTCCAAGTCTAAACTAAAACTGGCCACTCCAAAATGGGATTTTGTCAGATCTCAAGTAATGAAAGCCGGTGAAGAGTATGGTTGCTTCATAGCATTGCTCGACGAACTTACTCTAGATGCTCAAAAGGGAATGGAAAATGAGCTGAAAGACCTTTTTGATCTACCTGTAGATACAAAGAGTCAAAATTTTTGCAAAAGACCATACCATGGCTACTTGGGACAATTGCCCCATGCTCCGCTGTTTGAGAGCCTTGGAGTTGGAAATCCCAGATCCTTGGACAACATCAACAGTTTTGTCGACATGATCTGGCCTGAGGGAAGACCAAATTTCAGGTTCCTATCCTGCCTTAATTTTGTCATCTTTTTTTATTCGATTTGCAGGTTAATATGTCCACCTATATTGTTATAGCAAAACTGTACGGTCGTTCACAAAGCCTTTACTAGAGCTCGAATCCATGGTGAAAAAGATGGTTCTTGAGAGTTTGGGTGTTGAAATGTACTTGGATGAACTAGAGGGTTCGGCCTCCTACAATCTAAGGGTTATGAAATATAATGCACCACAAGGCTTTGAAACAGATCAATTGGGATTGACTGCTCACCTAGATAAGAACGTCATCACCATATTGTATCAAATCCGTGGCGATGGGCTGGAAGTAGAAGGCAAATACGGAGAATGGATCAAGATCAATGCTTTTCCTGGCTCAGCCGTCGTCGTGTTTGGCGAAACCTTTCAAGTAAGTTGCGTTCTACTAAGAGATCTAGTCCAAGACTCAGGATTATTCACGTTAATAAATCAAAGTTCCAATGTCATACTATTAACTTATGTACTGCAGATTAAAAAGGAACTCAGGCCATACTATACGATTTAGGCTGAAGGATATCAACGACTGATATAATTTCCAAGCTATTTAGTAAAAAAGAAATTATCGCTCTGTGATTTAACCTCTGTGCAAACGGAGTGTGAGCATATGCATATAACATTCCCATTTTTTACCAAATCTGCTTAATGTCATTACCGAGCCTTGAGACCTGATTTCAGATATAAATGAACTGAATTCAGGCTGCAAACTAGTATATTAACTTATAAAGAATGTTTTAATTATTTCAAGAAAGAAAAGACGATGAAATGTGAATGACAACTAGTGGCATAGACATCTTTTTTCAGTTGCATTTTATTTTTTAAATTTTGTAGGCCTGGACGAATGGTTTTCTGAAAGCTGCATATCATCGGGTGATGATGACAGGAAATAACCCAAGATACTCCGCAGGAATTTTTTCAGCATTTCGCGAAGATTTCGTTGTGAAAGCCCCAGAAGAGCTTGTTGATGAAGAACATCCTTTGCTATTTAAGCCTTATATCTATGAGGAATTAATGAAACAACTCCAAACGGAGGAGGTAAGGATGAGATCAAGGTATTGTTTGGATGCTTATCGGAATGTCTGATTCTATACTATGAGCCACAACTACATGCAAAATTTTATAACAGCTTGAATATGTTGTCCAACCCATTGGCAAATGTCAACCATCAACGTTAATTATGTCTCAGAGATCATAGATGCCTTTCAGATGTGTGTGTGTGCGTGTTTTCTTAATGAAATAAAGTAGACACTCAAACTATGGCGTTCAATGTTTTGCTATTGCAGCTTTGAATACATATTCTGTCTAATCTGTTTCACTTATGGGTGATATACTATGGAAGTTAAAGCTGTGTCATGGTTTCCTCAATTATGTCCATATCGCATTGTAATTATCGCCACCGCCTACAGTCCACAATTAAAAACCTTGCTATGCCTGCTAACAATAACAAAGTAAGACCGTGGTCAAATTAAACTGAAAGCAGATGAGTCTGAATAATTTGTTTACATCTATACCTAATAACACCAAGTTCCAAAAAATAATGCCTTTTACTTTAATGGGCTTCTTATAAATTAAAACTTTCGTATATATCATCTATTTCAACAAAAAGTTTAATTGTTCAATTATTTAACTTCCATATTATTAGCACCAAAATGATGTTCTTGTTGCACATCAATATTACAGCTCTCTTTCATATTTACATTAGTATAATCAAGTTCTCCAAGGTGAGATCCTATTGAGTTTCAATGATAAAATTACAAAAACTGGCAAGGACTTTGTAAACTTGGGTTAGGACTTGTCAACCAAACACAGGCAAAAGATAACTCCTTGTTCAGATCAGCATTTAATTAGAATTTCCAGATGATTTATTAAGGGCATCATTCTCGTAAATTATATTAAATGCATTATTAGAGCTATTCAAGATAGCATACAAACTTGTCAGCAGGAACTTTAAGTTTATCAAGTTCCATTGAGAAAAGATATTCCAATATTTTATATAGTTTGAGAAGTTTATCAAAATCAGCACCATTTCGTAATCCTATTTATGGATATATATAGGTTTTTGCTCTAAGAATGACCCTCCTCCATTAAGAAAATCTTAAGCATGTCCCTTCTATGAAAGTGTCCTTTGGAACTTTTGGTGATAAATATGTTCCCTTTTAAAATAAGAATCTCAACACTTGACTTATTTGGCCATATGGGTGAGTTCAATTAGTATATGCGTACCGAATGCCATTAAGAAGTAAGTAAATGCCTGTTTGGATGGGCTTATATCAGTAAAGTTTTTGTCAGCATAGCTTTTTTTAGAAGAGTTTTTCTAAGAAGCTAGTTGACTATTTGGTTGTCAATTAAAAAAACAGCTTTTTTGAAATAACTTCATACAGTAGACTATTTGGCAACATAAAAATAAAAAGCACTTTTATTAATTTTAACTATACTTTATTTTTGCAATAAAATTATGTATACATATAAATAATATTTAAAGTATATTAAACAATGGGTTTATATTCACTTTACAATTATTTGACAAATTCACTTCCATCTTGTAGGAAATTATTTAAAGAGATGTCTCATTTTCTTGTAGGAAATAAAACTAATATAAAAAATAAATATTAAAACATATAAAAGCTAAATGATATTGTAATTCTAAAAAAATATTCAAGTTGAGTAAATAATTAAATACATAATAAATTATGCATTTTATTGTAATACAAGAAAATTTGCAATATGTTACCTCGCATCATTCATCACGTTATTTTATGGCTTGTCGAAATAATGTTCTTCAATGTCTTCATTTTCATTGATTTCTTCATTTATAAGAAGTAATTCATCATCTTCATCATAGGTAGAAAACTCTTCATCCTTTTGAGCATTTAACCTTATAAAATTATGAATGGCTATTGAAGCAATTACAATTTTAACTTGCTTTGAAAAAAGAAAACTGGGCATTTGACGTAAAATTTTCCACCTATTTTTCCAAACGCCAAATGTTCTTACGATTGTGCAGCTTAAAGAAGAATGTGCATGATTGAATATTTCTTTCTTCTCTCTTGGAAGACCAACACGTAAATTAGGAAGATGATACCTCTCACTTTTGTGTGGTCCTAAATAACCTTGCATGTAAGGATATCCTGCATCTACCAAATAATATTTTCCTACATTCCAAATTAAAAATAAATAAATAAAGAAGTAATAAATTATTAAGAATAAATAAAACGAATGGATAAACTTATCCGTCACAAACCTCTAGGTGAATGAGGGAAATGTAATCTATCATTACGTAAAGCCTCTGTAAAAATTCGAGCATTATGCGTTATGCCTTCCCAACCAGCCCAAGCAAAAGTAAAGCACATATCCAAATCATATACAACCATTACATTTTGCGTAGGAATGCCTTTTCTCCGAATATATTTTATTTGATTGGACCTTGGAACTACAAATGGTATATGTGTTCCATCAATTGCTCCAATGCAGTATTTAAAATAAGGCCAATACCTTCTATCATCTTTAATTTTGCTTGGAATTTCTCTAAAAGTTAGATCTTTTGGTTTTATGAAATCAATCGACATACGTGAAACAACCTCTAATACTATTTCAAACCATCTAGAAATTGTTTCACCAGAATGTTGAAATCTTTCTTGAACCATTCTATTGCAAAGTCCATGATCTAAAGTGATCAAAAACATAGCCACAATCTCTTCTATTGCTACTTCTGTACCTTTCTTATGACTCATTCAACAATTTACATAATTTGATAAAAACATCCTTCTCCATTCTAAATTATTGATGACATCTATCTCTATGGCCATTAAACATCTCCATTACAAACATCCATCCAGTGTGAGGAGATGTTCTACATGATTTTTTAATATAATGGTTGCGTTTGGTGAACATCGAATCAAATAATTTTTTAGCTGATTCATGTCTTTCAGTTGTTTGACTATTTCAAATAGCTGAAAGTTATGTTTGGTAAGAACATAAGCAGTTAGTTGATTTATATCAAAACGCTGAATTTAGAAAAGCTGCACATTAGCAGCGTTTTGAGTAGCTTTTTCATCTTTAGCTAAATATGTGGAAGTGAAAAATCAATTATACCCTCCTAAATAAACAAAGCTATACATTAATTAATTTTTGAGTCAAACAGCTGAAAGTTTTGTTTGGTAAGAACATAAACAGTTAGCTGATTTATATCAAAACGCTGAATTTAGAAAAGCTGCACGATAGCAACATTTTGAGTAGCTTTTTCATCTTTAGCTAAACATGTGGAAGTGAAAAATCAATTATACCCTCCTAAATAAACAAAGCTATACATTAATTAATTTTGGCAAGTCAATTTATGCCTAATTACAATTATATTTTATGTTTGGATGTATAATAATAATAATAATAATAATAATAATAATAATAATAATATATAAAGTTAAGAATAACTTAGTAATAATAAAAG
>JAOSBL010152853.1:0-12521 GCA_027568915.1 Erythroxylum roraimae | reverse complement strand
GGGGGGGGGGGGGGAAGGGGTCTCTCAGCTTGTTTCAATCGTCTGAACTCTAACCCCCCTCGTTTTTCAATCACAGAGAAAACTAAGAATATTAGACTGATATGTAAATGGGCAAGACTAGGGAGAAAACCATCAAAAGAAAATGGGAGAAAGTAAACTTGGTTTTGTATTTGACTTTGGTCAAAAACCAAGCCAAATTGGCTTTGAATACCTTTGGACAACTTCATTGAAGTTGTCCTTATAATCCCATATTTATAGGAGGTATAGTCGATAATAACTGACTATAGGAAGTATAGTCAGTTATTACCGACTATACTTCCTATAAATATGGCCATTACATTGTATTGTACAAAAAAATAAAAAAAGAAAAGTGAGTGAAAAAGAAAGGTTGTGTAGTGTGTGGAAGCCTTGTAAGGTTCTTAACTCCAATGAGTTGTGTAGTAAGAAATAAAGTGAGTGTGTATTTTGTTAAACAAGTTTCTTTTTAGGCAATCTTTTTGCCAACATCTGGTATTAGAGCTTAGTTAAAGTGCTCATATAGATCAAGATGGCTTCGAGTTCAACAAGTTCAACTAATCAAATTATCTATTTTCAAGTTTGATGGCACAAAACATATAAAGGAGTAGACACAATTAAACGAGCAAGACTACAAGGTTTGAAAAGGCAATACGAGTTGATGAAGTAAGGAAAAGATGAAAGTATTCATAATTATTTGTTGCAAATGGAAAAATTAATCAATGAGATGAAAAATAATGGTCATAAAATTACGGAGAAAGATATCATGGAGAAGATCATGCGCACATTGACAAGTCGATTTGATTATGTTGTAGCAACCATTGAAGAGTCTAAATGTTTGGAGTCCATTACTCTCAATGATTTGCAAGCCCCGTTAGAGTCTCGTGAAATGTGTATGAGTGAAAATTCACCAAACACAACGTAACAAGTTTTAAAAGCCCAAGTAAATTTGAAAAATGAGAAGAAAACTGCAATAGACAAAACAGAGCATACTCGAAGAAGTTCAAATTTTAGAGGTAGAAGAGGTAAAAATTTCAGAACCAATTCTAGACCAGGAGGAAGGGAGAGTGAATCTCCTCATGATAAATCCAATATTCAATGTTATAAGTGCAAAAAGTTTGGTCACTATCAATCTAAGTGCAAGTCACATATTCAGTGCCATAATTGTAAAAAATATGGTCACTATAATAAAGAATATCATGCTTGAAGACAAGAACATAAAGATAATCAAGTTGGAGTCACTGAGAATAATAACCTAAAGACCTTGTTGATGGCTTCTCATAAAATCAGTAAACGTGACAACTGCCAATGATTATTAGATTCATGTTGCAACAATCACTTAAGTAGAAACAAAGAAGTTTTTGCTAAATTAGATGAATCATTTCATTCTTCAGTAAAGCTTGTCAATAACTATCAGATTCCAGTTTTGGGAAAAGGAAAGATTGCTATAAAATTGAAGAATGGATCTTTAAATTACATTTATGATGTGTACTATGCTCCTACTATTTGTCAAAATCTATTAAGCGTTGGATAACTATCAGCAAAGAGTTACGATTTACACTTCAATAAAGATGGCTGCACGATGAGTGATATAAAAAGGGGCATGATCTTAAAGACAAAAGTGGCATCCAATTTGCTGTAATACTATAACTATCAATAATAATTGACTATCGCACATGCGACTTGGGCACTTGAATTGGAAACATTAAGTTTCTTGCAAATAAAGAGTGGGTTTCATGCTTACTAACCATTCGAAAACCTGACCAGATTTGTGAGTCAAGTGTGATGGCAAAAAAGCATAGAGATCCATTTCCTAAAAATCAGGCATAGAGAGCTAAATGTCTATTAGAGCTCGTGCATTTGGATCTACGTTATGTGGGGGTTCCATCAAATAGGGGTAACAATTACTTTATTCATTTATTGATGATTATATTAGAAAGGCATGGGTTTATTTTTTGAAGCAAAAATCTAAGGCATGTGAAATACTTAAGACTTTTGTAGCATATATTAAAAAACAAAGTAGCTATTCTTTTAAGACTTTGAGAATGGATAGAAGCACATAATATATTGCTTGTGATGATTTCTTAGGAAAGCATGAAATTAAGCTTTAGTTGACAGCTAGGTACAGTCCTCAACAAAATGGAGTGGTAGAAAGGAAAAATAGAATTATCATGGATATGGTGAGAAACAAGTTATTTTGTAAGAAGTTACCTTAAAATTTTTAGACAGAGGTCGTGACTTGCACGATCTATATTTTGAATAGGTGTCCTGTTAAAAGTGTTCGTGATAAAACTCTACAAGAAGCATGAAGTGGACAAAAGTCTAATCTTAGTTATATGAGGGTGTTTGGTTGCATAGCATATTCACATGTGCCTGATGAGTTGAGAAAGAAGCTAGATCACAAAGCAAAAAAATGTATGTTTCTCGGTTATAAAATGGAAACAAAAGGTTATAAGGTTTATAACCTAAAGACTTAAAAAGTGATCATCAGTCGGGATGTTACTTTTGAAGAAGATGGAGTATAAGATTGGTCAAAAAAGAAATCATTGCCAGTACCGTTGTTCATAAACAATGAATTGGAAACAACTAACTGGAGGGTCATCTTTACCTCTAGTTCCTAAGGAGTTAACTCATGTTGATCCTGAAACATCGTCTCCTCCTACTTCACCTTAATTTTGGCGCTCACAATGAGAACACCATCAACTCACTTATTTGAATGATTATCAAGTAGGTGATAATGACAATGATGAGGAAATTATGGCCCATTATGCCTTCTTTGCAGGTTGTGATCTAGTAATGTTCGAGGAAGCAATGAATGATGTTCGTTGGATTAATGCAATGGATGACGGAATATGTGTTGTACAAAAGCATAACACATGGGAGTTAATCACTTTACCAAAAGAAAAGAAGCCTATTGGTGTCAAATGGGCATATAAGACAAAGTACAAGCCTAATGGAGAAGTGGAACACTTAAAAGTCAGGTATCGATTATTCTGAAGTATTTGCTCATGTTACTAGATTGAATAAAGTACGTTTGATCATTTCACTTGCTGCTCAAAGTAATTGGAAGATTTATCAAATAGATGTCAAATAAGCCTTTTTCAGTGGTATACTTGAAGAAGAAATATAAGTTAAGCAACCACCAGGATATGTAAAGCAAGGAGAATAAATAAGATAAGGTTTATCGGGTAAAGAAGGCGTTGTATGGTCTTAAACAAGCACCAAGGGCATGATATACTCGAATTGATACTTATTTCATTGCACTTGATTTTCAGAAGTGTCTATATAAACATACTTTGTATATCAAGATTGACAAGGAAAAAAACATTGTTATAGTTTGTCTCTATATAGATGATTTGATCTTTATTGGTAATAATCAAGACTATTGTCGGAATTCAAGGAGGATATGGTTGCTCACTTTGAGATGATAAATATGAGATTAATGTCCTACTTTCTTGTTATCGAGGTAAAGCAAACAAATGAAAGCATATTTATTTCACAACGGAAATATGTAGAAGATATTTTAAAGAAATTCAAGATGAATGTGTTCAAGCCAATTTTAACATCAGTTGAAGAAAGGTTAAAGCTTGTGAACGATGACAATGGTGATTTGGTTGATGCAACAAACATTAGAAGACTTATTGGTAAGTCTGAGATACCTAATTGCAACTAGGCCAGATATTGTTTGCTGAGCGGGAATTTCGATCAGATTTATGGATTCACCACGACAATCTCATTGGCAAGCCACAAAACAAATTTTAAGATATATTAAAGGTATGATTGGTAATGGTATATTTCATTCAAACAATAAGAATATATGACTAATTAGATATAGGCCCTGTTTGGCAATAAGCGGATTGTATTAGCTGTTAGCTGATTCTATCAGCGGTTAGCTAATAGTTGATTTGACCAGCGGATAACATTAGCTGTTTATTAAAGATGTTTGGTAAAATTAGCTGTTTAGTATTAATTGTTTAAGTGTAAAATGATTTATGAGGGCATGACGTAAAATAAAAGAATTTATAAGGCCATGATTAGATATTTAATTTTACAAAAATTTAAGTTTTAAACTTTAATAAAAAAACATAGAACATTCTTAAAAACTGTCACTATAACATGTTTTTTATTTTGTAACCAAAAAACTTATTTCAATAGTAAAAAAAAACTCCCAAGTTTTGTAACTAAAAAACTTACTTCATTGTAAAAAAAATTATCACTGTAGAATACATGCACGATTTTTAGTTTGAATTATCCACAATATCAATATAGCATAATTAGTGTAATTTAAAAATTATGAAAAGAGGGTATAATTAGTTTTTTATTTATTAATTTTTAGCTGATAATCAAAAAAGCTCCTCTTACGGAGCTTTTAGAAATCAACTTATTGATGTTAAATAAGCTAACTAATAAGTCATCTACCAAATACATCAATAACTTTTTAAAATGGTCAAAAAGCTAACTTTAAGTCAATAAGTTAAAAAGCAACTTATCATTTGTTTGCCAAACACCTCCATATAGACAATGATTGTGCTGGTGACATTGAAAAGAGAAAAAGCACTTTAGGTTGTCTTTCATCTTAGTTGTGAAGCATTTTCTTGGTCTTCAAAGAAACAACAAGTAGTTGCTCTTTCAACTGCAGAAGCAGAGTATATAGCAGCAACAAATTATGCTTCTCAAGCGATTTGGCTACAGATGATGCTTAACAAATTACAACACCAACAAGATGGTCTAATGATAATCGAATGCGATAATAAGTCAGCAATCACCTTAACAAAAAATTCAGTATTCTATAGTCGAAGCAAGCATATTCACATTAAACATCACTATATACGATATTTGGCTAAAGATAAAGTAATTATAGTTGAGTATTACGTGTTTGAAGATCAAATAACATATATTTTCACGAAGCCCTTGAAAGTTGAACTATTTTACAAGTTGAAGAATATCCTCGAAATAATTAAATTAAGTTTAATGGAGAATGTTAGAAAGTAAACTTAGTGTTGCATTCGACTTGTCAAAAAACCAAGCCAAATTAATGAAGCTATCCTTATAGTTGGTGGCTAGTCCGTTATTATCGACTATACTTTCTATAAATATGGACATTACATTGTACTGTATAAAAGAAATCAAAAAAAGAAAAGTGAGAGAAAAAGAAAGGCTGTGTTATGTGTGGAAGTCTTGTAAGGTTCTCAACTCCGAGAAGAGTTGTGTAGTGAGAAACAAAATGAGTGTACATTTTGTTAAACAATTCTATTTTTAGGCGATCTTTCTGCCAACAGAAAATGAGAGTAGATATTCACCGAAGAAGTTTCGATAGTACAACACGATGTAATCAGGAGCATCCATTTTTTAATCTTGTGATAATTCCTTAAAACTTAATCAGGATCGTCCAGTTGCATTGGAAGGTGATGTACAATAAGAAATAAAATCATAATTAAATAGGTTACATATAACATTCTGCCCGGTCCCTAAACTCTGCGTTGTGAACTGGAACAATCTGCAAATCACAAGAATCTAGGGGACGAAAGTGAAATAAAATAGAAAATCGTAAAAGCCAAGACAGCAGAGACTATGAGTGTAGGCAAAAAAAAGCCCTAGCTTTCTCTGGCCACTCACTTCCTATTCTGTAGTCGCCGGTCAGGTAACAACTCTACAACGGTTACTCATACACTTTTCCATACCACTTTAACATTGCGTTCGGTTTCAGTTGGTCGATAATTTTAGCGTTGTGCTCAGTGGGTGTTATGTTATCTGTTTTGCTTTGGGATTCGATGTTCTTTGTTTCTTGTCTTGTCTTTATGTTTTTGGTTCCAGTTATTAAGTAGATGGTAATTTAAGGCGGGGTTTGTGGTGATAAGGTGGTGTAACGACGTGAGTTTTGGTTATTGATGGCAACGAGATCGGATGAGATTGATGACGATTTTGCTGATATTTACAAGGAGTATACTGGGCCTCCAAGATCTGTTGTGAATAGTACACAAGATAAGGCAAAGATAAATAAACGGTCCTCTGCGGAGTCTGACGAGGAAGAGGGATTGCGCGACCCTAATGCTGTCCCAACTGACTTCACCAGTAGGGAGGCTAAATTCTGGGAAGCTAAATCGAAAGCCACGGAGAGGAATTGGAAGAAGAGGAAAGAAGAAGAAATGATCTGTAAAATATGTGGAGAATCTGGTCACTTTACGCAGGCATGTATCTGTCATTGCTTGGCATTTAAATTTGATAGTGTCGTTCGTTATGTCCCAGTTATGTGGTTACAAACTTACAATAAATGATGTGCCAGGAGTGTCAAGCTCCACTTTCTGAGCCCTTCCTCCTTTCTACTGTAGTTGGTTTAGAGCTCTCAATTGTCATGAAGAATTTTGGGACTCGTTCTTCAACCTTTTGAATCATTATACTGTTTCAGACCAACACAACTTGGATTTCTAGAGTTATAATTTTGATAGAGTTGGTGTGTATCAGTTGCTTTTTTTAGGATAGCAACCATTCATTTTCACAATGTTAAAGATGCAGTTCCTTGTCTAAAATTTCAATCCATTTACTTCATGATTCGGGTGTTTTTTTCTAGTGAATAAACACCTTGACGTGCCACTAAACTGTGTACAGGGATGCCCTTCGACTCTTGGAGCAAACCGGAAATCTCAAGACTTTTTTGAAAGAGTTCCTGCAAGGGAAAAGCACGTGAAAGATCTGTTCACTGAGAAAGTGATACAAAGGATTGAAATAGACATTGGCTGTAAAATCAAAATGGAGGAAAAGTTTATAATTGTTAGTGGGAAGGATAGATTAATTTTGGCAAAAGGTGTTGATGCTGTCCACAAAGTGATTAAGGGTGAAGGTAATCAGAAGGGTTCGTCTAGTTCTCACAGGAGCAGGTCTAGGTCACCCGATCGAAGCCCCGTTGGCTCACGGTTGCGACACTCTGAATCTCAAAGGTCTTATTCAGGTCACCCAAAAGATATGTCACATTACCAACAGAGATTTAGCAGACAAGATAAGTTTGTTGAAGACCGTGTTCGTGGTGATGTACAGAAATTCTCGAGGGGTTCTCCACAAGGTAGGGACAGCATAGGATTTACGGCATCCATAGGAAACTGGTAAATCCATGTTAACAGCTCACTAGGTTCAGAGAATCCTATGTCTCTTGGTTGTAATTATTCTAGTATGAATTCTTGATGATCCCACTTGTTTCTTATGGTCTTTGTGCAGCAAGAGGTAAGTTACTTGTCTTCAAGCTTATGTTACGATTCTGAGGTAACTTTCGTGGTGGCTCTGAAATGATGGAAAGTCCCCAAATCAAAAATTTATGTTGAAAGTATGTTCATTCTTGTTTCCGATGGATGATCACCTTGTGAATGTTACATAGTATCCATAATTAAAGCTACCATTCATTCTACATCTTGAATCATCTGCTTAACATAATTGTCTTTTTTGAAGCTTATGGCAATGGCGGTGCTAGAGGTCGCTCAAGCCTTTCTAAATCCCCTGCACGTGCCCCATATGCCAGCAACTCATTGGCTGCATATGATGGCTATAGTCATAAGATTGGTGGTTATAGAACTGATGGATGGGACACCGAGAGACGGGGAGCCGATTTGCAGTCTGGCCATCAATTTGATTATTCTGCCTTCCCGCCGACACTGGAAGAACTAGAGATGGAGTATAACAGGGAAGTAATGGAACTCAGTAGAATTCGTGACAAAGAGGAAGATGAAGAGAATTACAAGCATCGAGAGGTATGAAATCTTTCTACTACGTGTTGGATGTTTGTTTCAAGTGCGGCTTTTTTCACTTAAAAATGGAAATTACAACTGTCTCATCTATAACCATTTGCTACATGTATTTGTTCACCATTTTGAAGATAAGAAAAGCAGGATACGACTTAGTTTTACACTCCTTCCTTCATCTTTCTCTGGTGATATCTTCTAGCTGGCTTACCTGTGCATATATCTTGAATAATGAGAAAATGTTTGCATTCCAGGCATTTGATGTACTTTCTGTTACCTATCTAGAGTGATTGGTGATGTACTTTTGCTATCTGATAGCTAAAGACTTTTGGGATGTGATCATAATTTGTGGAAAATGGAAGGCTGAGAGTTCATCATTTTGTCAGTTGGAAAATGATGATCTTTTGACTTTCTGTCCTTTTCTAGACCATGAGGGAGATGAGAGAGAATTACATGAAGAAACTGGCTCTCCTAAGGGGCACACATGCAAGACAGTGGGAAGAGTTTATTCAAGTTGATGCTCATAGGCGTCAACAGCAAACACAACAGCAAATGTCCGCACCAAGTTTTGGTGGTTATAAACAGCATGCTTATGCTGATTATGATGGCTCCTCAACTAATCCTCAGTATGTGGGATCCAATTTACCAATTGATCCAAGTGCAAGGTATCCCAGCAATGTGGAAAATTATCCTTCAAGACCTCATGATACTTATGGTGAATTCCAGCGTCAGAGGCGTGACAATTTTGGGAAGGCTTACAATCGATACTAAATTGGTATTATGGAACTGTGTCTGGTGAGTTATCTCAATCCTTTTTCAAGTGAGATAAATCCTGGTGTTAGAGTTAATATCATAGGTTTGCTACTGCTAATATCTGGACAAATTCAATCACCTTTCCGAGTCCCATGGTAGGTTGAGATTAGACTGAAATTAGAGTTAACTATTGGGAGTACAGGTGTGAAAAATTTTAAGCCTTCAACATTCTTCTAACTGCAATTGTTTGTGCAAAATGCACAAAAAGACGAAGTTTCTGTAAAGTATTGTAGGTTTAGTTTGACAGGGATATAAAAACAGTCGTACCTCTTTATCTTTTAATTCTTCAGCATTAGATTAAACTTGGGTTCCCGAAAAATTTTCAGGGTCCAGGTCATGGTCAGGTAGATGTAATGCACAAGGGTGGCCGTGATATATAGGTAAGTATGGTAATTGTGCTATTGGCCTTGAGAAGGGAATGATCTGACATTTTCTTTGTCAGTGGAATTAGTTTCATCTGGTACAGTGATTTGGTTGTGTCAAGTACAGTTGCTGTCGTGTCGCAGGGCTTTTGACTTTGGTAGCTTTGGTAATATTCCAGAAATTGATTGCAAACATTTGCAGTATTTGCATTAATCGTCCCTTCGGTCTATGAATAACCCAAATCACTATGAATAACCCAAATCACTAACATAACCTTTGTATTATATTATAATGCATTTCGGAGTTTCTTCATTTATACGGGCACTTGGGGTGTTACAGTAACTATTTCAACATAACTGCGCGAATTTCCAAGGAGGATATGTTATGATAAGGAAAAGGACTGATGAATGTAACAAAAACAAAAAAAAACAAGGGGGCCTTATGGTCATAAAAGCTTAATTTGGCACTTGAATTGCAAGACACCGCAAACTGCGTTCTGGCGAGACTAAATGGTGATTTCGTCGACGGACGTTTTCTAGGAAAAGGAAATCAGCATGCGTGTGCTTGCTAGCATAATGCCTTCTTAATGTCTAGGGGCCATCTGACCTTAAAATGCTAATCGGTTAGTAATGTCTGGATTCTGGAGGGTATCTCGTGGTACGTTGCTGGGTACGATAATCGAAGTGGTGGTGGATGAAGCGCATTCGGAGTTGCCTGCGTTGGCGCTTATGTTTCTAATCGAAGTGACCCCAACTAGTGCCGCATGCTGTTTAGTCCACTTTCAATTTTTTTTAGTGGAAAAAATATGTAATAGGTTATTAGAGAATGTACAACTGAAAGAGAAGTACTCTTATTTTGTTAACTTATTCTATGCCCTAGACTTCCCATTTTGCAGGGTCTAGGAAGAGTTATGATACACGCATCATTTTTTTTATATTTTTATAAAAAAGTTTATAAAAGAACAATTTTACCAGTTATTTTAAAGTTTATCTTCAATATTATTAATGAGCTTTGAAGCAACGGTTAAAGTTGAGAGACACACCTTTGATGGTACCATCAATATCACCCATTTTTAGAGTTATTGTCAACAAATACAAGACAAAACCAAAAACGCCTTCTTTCAAAGAAAATTTTCTCTTTACGCAAAATTTACTCCTTCCCCTGTTTGTTCTAAAATTAATAAAATTGTTATCATTTAATCGATTTTTAAGTTGGGTTTTGATCCAAACTTAAATTCAATCTGAATCAAATCAAGTTTTTTAAAAATATACTTATGAAACAACTTCATTTTATACACAAAACAAAAATTGATAGAATTGTTAAAGTTTATGTTGAAACAACGAGATTTATCTTACTATATTGAAAAGTTAAACTAATAAGATAAAAAATTTAAGGTTTAATCAGAATTAGAACGTTAAATAAAATTAAAGAATTTAAAATATGATTGAAAAAGAAGATATTTAATGAAGTTTAATTAAATTGAGTAAGAAAGTTAAAAATTAAACTGAAAAATTAGAAATTAAAAATTTTTAAAATTGTTGAGTTTTTTAATTGTTAATTGCTCTTTAACGAAAATACAAAATCCCTTGACTTCCCTCTTCTATTAAGTCCTTCCCTGGTGCTTGGTGCTTGGTGCTCGTCCTCACCATTAGAGTAATTGCTTGACAAAGTCCTTCCTCGTCAAAATCTTAACTTGAATTACCAAGAGACCAGTTGTGAAAAAGGTATACAAGCCTTACGCTCTTCGACCAAAATAAAAAATCCCTGTGGTCCCTTTTCGACGAAGTCCTCCCTCTGTTTAGTGCTCGCCTCGCCTCTACTCCCTCCGCTCAGTGGTCACCTTCCCTCTTTGATTAAGTCCTTCCCTGATGCTTGGTGCTTGTCCTCACCATTGTTCTAGTCACTGTAGAGTAATTGCTTGATAAAGTCCTTCCTCACCAAAATCTTAACTTGAATTACCAAGAGATCAGTTGTGAAGAAGGTATACAAGCCTTACTCTCTTCAACCAAAATCCAAAATCCCTGTGCTCCCTCTTCGACGAAGTCCACCCTCTGTTTAGTGCTCATCTCGCCTCTACTCCCTCCACTTGGTGCTCGCCTTGCCTTGTCATTCGCCAGTCACTATAGAGTAACTGCTTGACAAAGTCGTTCCTCACCAAAAGCCTAACTTGAATTTCTGAAATACCAACTGTGAAGAAGGTGTAGATGCCTTAAGCTCTTGGCAGTGGGGTCTTTGTTGCTATGCTTTTATCTTTTTCACTCATATCCTGATTGAACTAAGACTAGTAGGAAACCCATTACAATTTTGGTTTGGCATTTTCCTTCAATGAAACCCAAGCCTACATTGTAATCAATCAACTTCGCAGATCTATATGCTTTCAGCTTTAGGCAATAATGCTTTGCAGGTTAAATAAGGGGATAATAAAACACTAGTTCCAAAGTGTTGACGCTGACAACTTCTTCTTTATTCTGAAACTAAATAACTATTGCTATATGTAGATTATGCTTGTCATCTGTTTCTCCTAATGTTTATAGATAGTTGATAGGCCTCCAATTCGCCTCACATATTTTAGGAAAAGAAGGCCCACGAATAGGGTGATAGTTGGCTTATCCTAGAGTGAACAAATGGCATTTTGTTATGTTTCCTTTTCATTACTTTATTGTTTTGTTTGTTATGCTTTTATTTTTTATTTTTATTTTTGATTACATTAGGTATTTCAGCTTAGCCGGACTAATTCTAAACCCCTAAGATCCCATCCCAAGAGCCCTAGAGGAGGCAAATCTGAAACACCAAGATCCCTCAGGTTCCTACGTAGCCTGTACACTTCTGCACATAAGGAGTCTTCACATACTGATTGTTTAGTTGATGATTGATCACTGGCCCCCCCTTACTCAGCATCAGGTTCCCATCAGCCCTTAAGTTCTCAAGTAGCTCCAACTCCCACACTGTCGCTAGAAGCGAGTCGTCCGTAATTGATTCGATCAAAGAATTTTGCCCAGGAGGCTAGAGGCTCATCAACAGGGAAAATTTTCCATTTCTCCTCTTGCGTGACTCGAACTCAAGACCTCCTATAAAGGAGAGCCTTAAGTGAGGAGTTGAAACCATCTAGGCCACTCCTACTTGTCTTTATGCTCTTATTTTCGAATTTGGAAAAGGTAGATATAGGTTGCTGCTAAAAGTGAGAGAGGGCATGCAATTTTGGTGTTTATTGTAGGAGAGTCGCAGTTCTCTTGAAAGATAGTTATCTTTCTTAACTGTTATCTTTCTTAATGAAAATCCCTTTTCCATTATCCTCATCAGTTACAAGAGTTGATTAATTTTTTTTAATTACAAAAATTGGGATTATATCAAAAAATAGTATTAGAGCTAGCAAGCCATGCCCCCGAAGAACTCTAACGGTAAAATGGAAGTAATTGAGAATGAGTTGTAAGGAATCAGAGAAGCGTTTAGTAGGATTCCAGTGGTGGAAAGGGCTGTTGAGAGAATTCAGGAGATTGAGAAGACTCTCGCTGTAACATCCCGGTATCTCGGGGAAGGGTAATTTGGTAATTTTTGGGTATTCAGTGAGAAATTAGAAAATGCAATTGCATGTTCCTGCATTTT
>JAOSBL010152814.1:0-12527 GCA_027568915.1 Erythroxylum roraimae | reverse complement strand
CTCCCTCTATGGAGAATCTTAAAGATAGGTCTTCCACGTCCCTTAGAGAGTCACTCATTGGTTCTTCAAGAATTGGTTTGATTTCTAGGCGGGCCGTTGGGTGGCGGTTCCTGCAGTGTTCAACGTGGGAGAGATAATTACGGCAATGCTCCGGCCATGAAAACCGATGGATGTTTTTCAGGCCATTTTTCCGGCATTCACTCCAGAGGTTTTTATCCGCCACCAGCTTTAGAAGAGCATCTGCAATGGCTTTCTGATCATGAGGATCAATGAGGAGGCCATTGTTAAGTGCCTGTTAGGAGGATACTCATTGTTAGTTTATCAGAATACATCTCTGCTGCTATAGCATGCTAAAATTCCAGAAAACTATACTATTTATCACAACATTAACAAAATTGGGCTAGTCTGTAGCCTGTAAAAGGGGAGAAGAAACTGTGGTGAGTCTAGCAGTTTTATGCAGATCCTAAAGTTCTTACATACTTCTTAAGACTAAAAATAGAGGAGGAAGAAATGAATTATAATTTCAAGAAAAAAAAAAACAGAACTCATCATCTTACCTTTAAAATATCCACTGGTCCACCATTTTTTGTTGCAACTACAGGTAAGCCATAAGCTGCTGCCTGCATATATGGAAGTGAAACAACCAATATTCTCTGTGAGTCTGTGTGAACATTATCTTCATTAAGTTTGAAGCAAGCAACACCTACCTCTATCAATGTGAGACCAAATGGTTCTACAAGAGCTGGATTGATGAAAACTCCCTTCAACATACAAAAACGATATACAAGTATTACTGTCATCAATAATTAAATTGTGGCAAAGATAAGCAAAGGGTGTTTCTGACAGGGAACAAAATGTTTGTACCTTGGTTTTTGCAGCCAGACGATAGATGTCAGGAACTTCAGATTGCTTGTGATGCTTAGGATAAGCCACTTGACCATACAAATCATACTTGTCGATGAGCTTGAGTACGGTTGTAAGAACAACAGAGCTGCTATTAGACATCTCCTCAATGTCATCTCTGTTGCCAAGTATTAGGGTCTGCAAACGAAGGTACGGTGCTTAGGTGCGTTGTTTAGATTTAACACGAGAGAATGAACTGCTATGTGCAAAAGTGAAGTCAAACACAAAATTTACCAAGTTGGCCAGCTCTCTCAGGCGCTGACATTCACCAAAAGCCTTGAGCAATGTCGTCACGTTCTTTTTCGGGTCAGGACGGGACAGCGCAAGAATGGTTGGTTTGTGAGGATTTGTGAAAAACCGCATGACCTGGTTGCAAAATTCAATCAGGGATGTTTAGCAAGGATCATGTACATATTGATACACCAAAGTTCCTCATTGTTATTGAAAAACCTGACAACAATGATGTTACCTCAGACCATATTGGAGGGAGGTGCCTTTTGTTTTGGGATCTGTCAGTGCTAATCAGTGATTTGAGATCACCTTCCAACGAATCTTGTGCCTTGACGTAGCTAAAGTCCATGCCTGGAGGTATAACCTGGCCATACATTGATACAGATATAAGACTGACTCCAATTTCCTGTGCAGCATATGCTAGATATGACTGGAAAAGTAATCTGATTTTTTTTGACCGAATTTGTTAATAGGAGGATAGAAAGTGAAGTTTAGTAATTGTGATGTATTGCAGAAGATTATTATTATGTCTTCCTATAACATCATTCTTATGAAGTTGCAAGCAGAGGATATTTCTCTTACCACCATCCTTGGCATGTATCTTCCCAGGCAACTCACTCCCCGCCGTCTTCTAACCCTTAGCTTCCTCTCCAACTTGGGATCGAATCCGTCATATAGGCCCCATTGCTCTTCAGTTTCTTGCCTTGTGCTGGTCACCACCATCTCAGTAGCATCCAACCCCAACTCCTCAGCCTCAATCCTTCTCATGATCTTGTATGTAGCATTTATGTCCTCCCTTGAAAGCCTCCCTTGCTTCAGCAATTGCTCAAACTTATTCCTACCCAGTGAGTGCCCTGTTAGAACCATTGGAACATTTAAGGTCCCAGACAAATGGGCAGCTACCTCTCCTGCATCAGCATAGTGACCATGTATCACATAAGGCCATGTTGGCTTTCCTCCATTCACTTGTTCACCTAATGCTCTGGCCATACTAACAATGTGGTTCAACCCCCCATCAACAAATTCGTGTATGTAAGGCCAAAGTGACTCTTTTGGTATGTACCTGTGTCATAGATGTTGCAGGTTAGGACTATATACTTAACAAGTGCAACAGAAGAGAACATAAAGTTCAAGAATTTGGCTTACTTGTCACGAGGGCCGCAAGGAATGCGGATAATGTAAGCTCCACAGCTACCACTCCCATCGGTTGGACATGAAAGCATCTCAATTGGCTCACCGTAGCTGTAGTCGACCTCCGGTGAAGCAATTTGTCTGGTCAGGAGATCCACACGATATACGCCCTTAGTATTAGCTAAAGCACGAGCTAGTTCAACTACATATTTCACCTGTAATCAAAGTGCAGTTAAGTCTCTGGATGGTGACACTTGATGATTACTTCTAGGATAATTAGCCTGTATGTGATATTATTACCTGACCACCAGTGTCAGAATCCCTTCCAAGTTCCATGTTTTCTCCGCGAACCAAACCGTGCATACTACATTGGAAAACATATTTGGAATATCAAATACTGTAATTGTGATTACATTTTCTCGAGGCTGGTAGAAATTAATATCTCTGCAATTTTTCTTTCTGCTGTAGTTTGATTCTATCTTATATTGACATGATGATGGTGATGTAAAATACCTTATTAGTACAATGTAAAGATTCCTTGGCTTCTCCTCATCAGACCATATCTTAATTTCAGAGTTGATCCTGCTAAATTCCCGGACAGGTTCTACAATGGTGGTCTCACCCTTCTCCTTCTCACCCTCAGATAACTCAGAAAGATCTTCTGCAGCATCATTACGTCCTTGTTCACGCTCTAGCCGTCTTTTTGCAAGCCTTTGTTCGTCGTCCCATGTTATCTGCAATTAGAACTTTCATTATCTACATTGTCATTATTCATGGACTTGTCAAGAGCTCCTATAACCATACTTCTAATATTTGATTAATGCCATAAATTTTAATCCAAAAGGAGAAAAATAAAAGAACATAAACTGGCCACAACCTACTTGAAGTTCAATCAAAATTCAATCAAGTTTGAGCCTAATCCGAACCCGGCCCAACTCGTTGCCAGAATCTAACCTGTTTCTTTCTGCGGGCAAGATGCCAAATTCGCCAGCACATATTCTCCAGCCTGTTACTGCGTTCACGAGTATTCCTTGTTGCTATCACCTGCACTTTCATAAATGTCAACATCACCATCACTCATCATAAGTTACTTCTCATGCACTACCCATAAAGATTATAAATTTCTTGCCTTAGTCGTGTATGCAACTCGTGCATGCTCTAAAAGTTCTAACTTCTTTAAATTGGCATCACTTGCATGCATAAAGGATTTATTTCCTGAGATTTACTAATAACTCAAAACTTGGTGTTCAGTGGTTTCTTACCTTTCCAATTGTTAAGTCTACTTAAGATAGGTTGTCTTTTTTTTTTTTTAATTTTCATACTTCTGTAGATTCCATGCATAATTTTGGCATTTTAAAATAGACTAAAGAAGAAATCTTTGTTAGATGCTGAAATCTTTACATATTCTTATCTCAACATTATTCTTTCTCGTTAATAGCCCATTTGCTATATATGTATCTTTGTTAGATTGTAACTAAATAATACTCTTGCTTGTTTTTACATGCATTTCATAAATCAACCTCCAAGTTAAATTAAGAGGCACTTTGTCGATGAACATAAAGTTAAAAATCTCGCTCATGTGAAAAGTCTGGAGAGATCTGATAGTACGCAGCCTCACTCTTAACTATTAAAGAAGTTGTTTCTTAATTACATAGATAGGATAATAAAAGCTAATAAGATTCTAATATTCAACTCATAAATTCAACTCATAACGATTACTTCACTTTCTATATATATGAAATGTGCAAAAGACAAAATCTGCAAGTACAATAACAATTTTGACACGCTTATTATTATATTTATGTGGTGCAAAAGACAAATTCTGCAAGTACAACAACAATTTTGGCACGCATATCAATATATGGAAAGAAGATATTTAATAGTCTTAACCACAATTAGTCATGGTATTTTGAAAATAAATACATTCGTAATAAAAATCGGACCGGTGATTGAACCGAAGAAGCAACTGATTCAAGGGTTAATGGTTCAATCGGAATTGAACCGTGGTTGAACCGGTGATTAATAAATATGTAAATTTTTATTTTATATATTATATATAAAAGATAATTTTTAAACATATTATTTAATTATTTATTTATCTAATTGTAAACTTAAATCTTTAAACTTCAAAATATACAATTTTTTTAAAAAGTTCGCCAAACACAACACAAAATAAGATAACAAAGCTCGCTAATTATATTTCATTAAAAATGATTTAAAAAAATCACTAATCATAATATTCATTTAAGTTGAAATCATCAAAATCAAGGCATTTTAAATAGACCGGCAGGTTCTTTCTTTCACCGGTTCAACGGTTTTTACAGGTCCGGCCGCAAAATGAACGGGTCAATCACTCACAAAAAATACAGGCTAAATCGGACCGTTTCATGCTTCGGTTCACCGGTTTTCCGATCCGACCGACCGGTTCGGTCCGGTTTTCAAAACACTGATTATTACTACATATACCATAAATTAATTACTCTCATTAGTTTATTTATTGTATTGTTAATTATGTCTATGAAAATTATTAGAGAACATTTCTGGAAAAAAAGGTCAAAGATCAAAGTTTAAATCAGAGACCCTCGAAGCTTAACTAGTAGCTTTCCAAGTCACCTGGGTAATATAGATGGAGTTCGAGCAATGAATGGTGTGTATTTGAGGTCAATAATATGATAATTCCGTAGATATCAATGAAGTTTTAGTAAGTTAAAAGCTCAAAAAATAACAATATGAATTGCTTGGTAGAATAAAAATCATGCATTGATGCATTTGTTTCATCAAAATGAAATCAAAATTTTTATTTTTTGTCATTATAACAATATCTCTATGTGAGCCAGAAAGAGAGAAAGATGAGAAGATAAACCTTAACCCAAGTCTTGTGAAGATCAGACTCATCAAAGCTATTGATGACTTCTTCCACAAAGTACTTTGTGGGACTGAACGACTTGCTGTCTTCAGGACTGTTATCTTTGCTGCTTTCATCTCCAAACTTAACAACCTCCAACTTCCCATCTTCTCTTTTCCTCGCCCCATTCCCCACATCCAAAATGGCCTCCAAGTACCCATTTAGCCATTCGTTTCCTGCTGCCATCTATTGATCACAACGATATATATACTTCACACCAATATCAACATGTATATACTATAGTATACATCAAATGAAACAGTTGTTAAAAAAATGGAAGTAGAAGAAGAAGAAGAAGAAGGGACATGGTTTCAAGAGACCAAGGAGGTATATAAAGGTAGAGGGAGAGGCAGAGAAAAGGGTCTGGTTTCAGGGGCTGTATGAAACCGAGTTGGTCGTGAACAACTGTCTCTTTTTATTTTGTTTTATTCCTTCTCTTCTCAGTTCTCTCTATACGTGTATTAGATGTGTTTTACGTTTTTGATAGAACTTGTGTGATATTGTAGCAACTAGCTAGGATAGGGTTACTCTGATATTCCTCCACTGTTGCATTACACTAGTCCAACATTATTCTTTTTATTATCATCTTCATTTTTCTGATTCCTATGCTTTTATGTATGCTCTTCAAAGCTCGTCGTCCCTCACTTGGCAAAGGGAATAATGAAAGTAGCTTAATCAATTGGGTATATTTACAGCATATCCAGGCATAACCATTCTTTGGTCTGCAAATAATCAATCTTTGTTTATAAAAGAATAAGGTCATAACATGGGTTCAAGTATATCTTACTCGATTATATTATAATTATAAGGTTCTATTAGAATTTCATTATTTATCCTTGTTTGAGGTTTCCTTGAACTTTGATTGGTACTCTTATATGTACATATATCATCATACATGAATTAACCCTCTTCTTATTTATTAAATTAAAAAAATTGTGGGCTATATATGCCACTATAATTGCTTATGATTTCGCATTTTTATTTTAATCAATATATTTTCAAAATTACCACTTAATTTTATATTATTTTTTAGCTATCATATAATTTTATGATAACTAAAGAAAATGAAAAGCATTTAGCAAGTAGGGAAAGAGAGCCAATGATAAAACTATGCTTGCGAATTAGAAGTTGAAATATTGAAGTTAACATTGCAAATGAAATCGTCTGTACCACTTGTGCTGTTTCAACTCTGTTTCAATCCATCTCATCTATGTATTTATGTGAGTTTCTTAACATTGGCCTGCCCGATTGATTGGTCGAGAATATTCTCTCTTGTTGCTTTTCCCTTTGAGGTAACTAAAAAGATGGTGCAATATGATAATTAATAAGTTATAATTTCAGAGAATTATGACGTAATCACAAATAATCTCTACGAGAGTAAAGTTATGTGTTATTGAACTTTTTAAAATTTCACATTTTAGCGAGAATTTTATTAAATATTGTTATTATTATAGAGTTTTGACATAAATGTAAGTCCTTAAATGTGTGATTTGTTTTGGAACGGTGCTTCCAGAAATTGACTGAAATGATGTGTGTTTAGATAGGAATGTCATTAAAATGTTTTGGCCTCGTCCTATGTAGCCATAAATTAAATTGGGTCATTAAATTTAATGACCTCATCCTCTAAGAAAAGACATTTCTTTCCATTCTCAAGTTTGGCCTACTATGACATTGATGGTAATTGTAAGGACTAAATGGCAATTGACATTGATGGCAATTTTCTGTTTTTTCTTTTTGTGTGGACGAGTAATGTCTTTTCAATTTCACAAACATTTATTATATGCCATAGTGATTTAATGAGAAAGGGTCTCTTCCAAAATAATTCAATTTCTATTTCTTGTTTGTTTGTTCATAATGAAACTCAAAATTAAGTTAGAGTATTTATCAAAAATAAATCTCGAAATTAAATTCTAAAATTTCAAGTGTGTGATAAAGCCTTGCAAAATGGTTCAATTAGGAATGCTTATTTGTTCTAAAAGAAAAGTAACAAAACCAACCCTAAGGCGCAGGTGAGTTGGTAGGGGGCTCTTTTGGTTTAAGTGAGATTGCGAGTTTGAACCACTCTCATGTATGCAACCGTTTAAAACTTAGGGCTCGAGCGGAGATTAGTCTGGGTGTGGATAGCTTAAAAGTATCTTTCCATAATTAAGACCCTTTTAGGACATCTCGTGGAAAAAAAAAACAAAACAAAACAAAACCAGACTTTAGGTCTAGTGGTTCAACAAAAGGTGGCAGCTATCAATTTTCATTAGTGACCGATCATAACTTTTTCTATACATACGCACTCGAACATAATGAAAGTGGCTCCCATGTAAATGTGAAGGATCCTATAATTCACTAGAGCTCTGCCCATACAGGCAAGGAAGTATCGAAGAACAATTTACAATGTTGAATAAACTCAGCATATTGGAATATGTTGCATGGCATCAGATACCTTAAGAAAGGACATCGGCATGACAAAGAACAATAACCCAAGGCAATTGGCTGACTGTTGTACGATGGAGAAATGTGAACATGTTGCCAAAAGTAGTGTATAGCACAAGAAATAAGCAAAGAATCTAACAAAAAAGTAAAGAAAAAAGTGAGATCAATGAAAGGGAAGAAAAATAAAGGTGGGGTGGTGGGAAGTTGGACTTGTATATGAGAAAAGGGCAAGTAAAACAAAAGGAAATCAACGGCCAAGGAAAGAGATGTGGGTGTATGAACATGGAAGTTGTGAAGGCCAAGGAAAGAGATGTGGGTGCATGGACATGGAAGTTGTGAAGGTTACATCACCAAGGTAGGGAGAGAGATCAAGTGGGCATGGGCAAGCTACAAGCTACAAGCAATTTGGGAAAAAATTAATAAAAAAAGAACACTATTTGGATATTTCACGAATATCCTTTTGATTACATTTGTGGCCATTCATGATTCAACACCGTTTCTTGGTTTTTGTTTATCTCTTACCCTACACAGAAAGATAGCCACTTGCAGTTTCATAATTGGCATTACCAGAGACGAGGCAAGGATTTTAAGCAACAGAAGTTAGAAGCAGCAGCTGATAATGACTGTAGAGAGAGGAGAAATCATAATATTATGGCTTATTTCACCACTGATTGTCTTCATTCATTAAACTCAGTTCATGATAGAAAATGATTCTTTGGTTATTCTGGAACTGCTATTGAGATAATATCTTTTACAAAGTTATCAAATTTCAGAATATCTACATGGCTGCAATGAAACTATAAAGCTAGACCAGGTTACAAAGAAAGCTACCTGATCAAATTCTTCCAAAAGAATATAATGCACTCCCTCCCTATCTAAATATAAGAATATTGCAGATAAATATCTTCTTGCCTTCGGTCTCAAGTGACTACATCTGAATCCCTTGGTTTCTTTCTCCATTTGATAGGTATTATCCTTGCAAAGAAAAACCTTCCTCAAGACATTCAGTTCTAATGTCATACATGATCTTTTGCAGTAAACTTGGATTGCTTGTAACAACAGCATCCACTTTATCAGACAACATTTTATGCATGTAGTCAATATCATCAACAGTCCACGCAAATACCTTCTTTTTCCTCCTATTAACAACCATACAACTATCAGGTATATATATTTACAAATCAGTTAGCATGTAAAAAGTCATGAATAGCTCAGAATGGAATTCATACCTGTGTAAAATTCTGACAAGTGTTTCATCAATCAACAGATGATAAACACCAACTACCCCAGCTCCTTTCATCCTTAACAAGTTTGATCTCACACCTGTATTGGGATCAATCATGACAATGTAGCCCACCTGAATAAGTATCAAAGCATGCCAGTCAGTTGCAATTTTAAACATTAACTTTACAGAACCCATTCTTGTTTTATGGAATTAGGTCATGCTGATGACAGGTAATTGCCAAGAAAATATTCTAAACTGATTTACCGTAACGTTTGATGACAATTTAATTACATCCCTTGCTAAAGTGTCACTTTTTGCCCAAATAATGCAATTCTTGCACTGTGCCCTCTCAACCTGAAAACTTCAACTTGGAACATAAGGGCTTAAATGTAAACAAAACTATGTCAAGAAAGAGCGGTAACTCTGACATTCAACTTCGGTAACACATTGGGAAAAGAAACTTGGTTTCTGCTATGTTGACTGCCATTCTAATCAATTGAGTGCATGTACCAGGACAGTACTTATAGTTAGTGCGCAAGGTCAACTTGTGAAATCTGTTAACGATATTTTGGAGCCAAGTCATTGACAACACCAACATACTTTGTATTAAAAAAGACTTTTCACCAAGAAGTTCATAGATCACCCAGTAGTCATCTAAAATTAGGTGTATCTGCTTCAGAATTGAGATTCATGGTTAGATTTATCAAGACATTCCAGAAGAACAAATTGTATCAAGAAGTAGTTCAAGCCATTAAAACTACCACAGACCACTGATCAAGTAATTTCATCATCAAAAGCAAAAGGGAATACAGAATTTCTCTGCTTAGTGAAATTCTGTGGGCCTTAACAAATGAGAACAACCGATGTCACGTTCAAATTTTCAGTTCCAACTAATGAAAACAGAAGTTCCAAGACATCTCGTATACAAGCTGTGAAAAACAAACTTCCAACTGACATCTCGATAAACATTAGCCACATCAAACTCAATTCACTCAGCTCCAGCATATTATCTCTTAGTTCATCAAATAGTGCTGCTGCTACACTGATTTCCATCCTCATTCTTTAATCTAGCTGTAAAACAGTGAACATGAGTTTATTGACTTCTTGCAAGCCTGACCTAGTAACAATATATTGCCCAGTGAAGCCGTAAAATCTCTCGCTAAATCAAAAAACTCAAGAAGTCTTAAATACCCCTCCTCTCTGTGTTCATATTTTTCCTAAGAGAGGTACAGTTGCCAGCATCTAATTTTGACTTATTATCTCCTCTATAACTAGAGAAATGCCAATCTCTTCTTCAACAAATAACCTTTCTTGCAGTGGCTCTACATTCAAATTAGCCACATTGTGTACATGTTCTCATTCTCAGATACTCTCCCAAGTACAAAGCTTGCTTCTTCTCTAAGATATTTGTTGCTTGATTACAATAAGAAGGTTCCTCTCAAATGTGGGAGATACTACCCAGCACGGAAAAGGCCACGAAAAGACAAGTTTCACATTCCAAAACTAATCTTACAAAATTATACTACATTTAGAAACAGTAAACTAGTACTTCGGGAAAGAAACAAACTGCGAAAAATGAGCCATATTATTAAAATATCGCTATCTGGGATGATTGAGCAGATCAAGGGAACCAAGAGAATAAGAAACTCACAACAGAAAGAATATCATTCGCAAGTCCCTTCTCATATGATGGAGGCCCAACCTTAGCATCCAAAATCACATGCCGAACTGAACCTGATATCAACTGAACAATATAGAAATCATACTTAATTGTTCCATGAAAGTTGTAACAAATATATGCATGTAAATACGTGCACACATATATAAAAGACACAAGGAATGGTGATGCATGGTACATCAAATTTGATTTAGAGCAATTACATTCCTTGTCATAACAATTAACTTAGAGGGACTGTTGAAGCAGGTCCATATCTAAGTGAAATGAAAGGTACCAAGGAAGGGAGGGGACATCCAAAATTACCTTCAATGCATCTTCAATAGTAGGGATCCTTTTGTCATTAAACTCCTGGGGATGTGGCACATCTAGTTCACTAATCTACGACCACCAAAACAGAAAAAAGGTAGTCAAAGTTACTAGCAAAAATGCAGTATTCTTTTGCTAAGCGATACTGTTTGCTTTCTAGTCAAGCATTAGAACCAATGGTTTTTTGTGTTAGTGAGCATTGGCACAATATTTTTCACTCCATGACCATGTGACAAGCATATATAAGAAAAATGGCAAATCATGTGAAGGAAACAGTTGGAAAATGATCATAAAACTAAATTGACAAGAAATAGCATCAACATTATCCTGTAGCACATTCGACTTTGGAAAAACTTGTAATGAAATTGGAAACTGTTTCAGAAATGCAGCAGGTCTCACCTCTTTCATGCTGTATTTCCCAACCTTGGAAGTAGCATTACCAGTTATCCACTGCAGATCCCTGCCTGCAGGAATTAAAAATCAAATTTCCATGCAAAGGAAAATGATTTCGTATATTAAAATGACGGTGTTATGCTACATCTAGGAATCCAGATATATGTGAACACTACTCCATAAGATTGAGGAAGCTAGAGTTACAATTTAATGGTAATTTCATGATATTGGGGAAATAGGATTTTTCAAATTGAAGATATTTGATTCCACGCCTGACATATGCAACATACTTTGCAGCAATAAACTAGCCAATAAGTGAATGCCAAAAAAGTGATTAGAGCTGTTTTTAATGCCCAAAGGACATCTAATATATGTACTAATTATTGAACATCTTTCATAAATTGCTTGACATGATGTCTTACAAATATTTTGTCCTATTTAAACATTTTCATGAAAGAAAAGTGCAATAAGCATAAGTCATCTGTTTCCAATCACAGCAAGACTGATAAATTCAAAATTATTGGAATGTCTTGTCTTGTTAACTCTAATAGTTCAAACTTCACCTTACATATCCAGTTGATCAGAATTATCGAGAAATCCAACTTTTTTTTCCATATAATACTGTTACTGCTAACCTTAGCATGTGACTGTAAAGCAGAGTTCCTAGTACTACCTCTTTATAGCATAATAAACACAAATCAAATTCTTAAACCATTAGCCGGTCATACATGTACCTTCTTTTAATTATGAAATCTAATAAAACTTTCTTACTGAAAAGGAAAAGACTAGAATCAGGACCCAGATATTTGTCAAGTAAATTCAGGTTTGGAAGTAGATCATAGTAAAAAAAAGACTACGTATACCTGTCGTGAAGTGCGAATAGAACTCCATCACTGGAACGTGAAACATCAATCTCAATACAGTCTACCTTAGATCGAAGAGCTAGTCCATATGCAGCCATCTGAAAGCCAAAAAGAAGAAATAATCCAAATATGTTAAAAACATAAGCAACACTCACCCTTGTTGAAAGAAATTGGATTCCAGGAATTTTGCACTCGAATGAAGGACTTAATTTTATTTCCAAAGCACGGATCTCGCCGAATAAGATATTATACACATATATAATGATGTTTTTAAGACATGTGAAAACAACCAGTCTACTTGGAACCATCCCAAGGTACAAGCTTTGTGAAGTAGACACCCAGTTCAACATTAACAATGACTAAATATCCAATCACGGAACAAGATCGCAACTGGTATTCCAAAAAATCAGCTAAAGAGACTAGCAACGCTTACCGAGTTAGGGAAGGCATTAGTTGAATCACCACCAT
>JAOSBL010152786.1:1391-12529 GCA_027568915.1 Erythroxylum roraimae | reverse complement strand
AACTTAAGGTTAAAAATAGGATTACTAAAGGAATTATTTTGGCCATTGAGGGCAACAATTAATTGTTTATTGTTATTGGATGAGTTATCAGTAGCCATAGAAGCAAGGAATTAGTTTGGAAGGCTAAGATCAAAGACAATGGTCTAGAGCTTTGATACCATATAAAACACAGAAGATACTGACAGTGGAATTGCATGCCAAACTTTCCCTGCTCTTTGTGTTAGTATTTAACTATTTATAGCAATGTGTATGTCATTCTAGAAGATTACAAATTATCCAATATCTATCGATTACAACAAGGTGAGAGATTTTCTCAACAAATAAGATAAACATTATCAAGTGGTTACTAGATGCATATGTTTATTATTTTTGGTAACGACACTAGCATAAATCTTAGACTCAAGATTATCTTTTAAACTAGTAACTTTGATATAATCATATGTAAACCTGTAGTTAAGTTTTGATAAAAAAGAATTTTCAATTTTTTAACAATTAAACTTTTATATTTAGGGTTAATTACAAAAAAATTCAAATTTTACTCAATTTTGCAATTATAGCCCAAACTTTAAAAAGTGGTAACTAAATACTTAAACTTTAATTTTTTTTGCACATCTAGCCTGACGTTAGTATCTCCGTTAACTTGATAATGTGGCAATCCACATAAGACAGAAACCCTAAATCATTGTACATGTCAGACTTAATTAAACTAATTAATTAAGTCTTCCTTTTCCTCATTTCTCTTTTCACCACCAACCCTTTCGTTCTCTCCCTCTCATTTCACATTTCACGTTAATTATATGGACTTTCTCTTCTTCTTTTTTTTGTCTATTTATTGTCATATTACACACTCTCAAGAAACACTCCTTAATGGCTCCTTGTCTGTTCGCTTGTTTCGACAAGAAAGTGTTAGTAGCTCTTCAAACAACGTGCATGGGATGGTGATGTTTGACGCATCGATCAAGGAGCAGCACCGAGGAGGGGCAGTGTTGATGGAGTTGTTTTCATCTCAGGGGTGCAAAACATCGTCGAAGGTAGAGTTGTCCAGGCTAAGGAGAGGAGATTTTGCATTAGAAGCACCAATGATAGTGTTGGCATTTCGTGTGGATTATTGAGACTATATGGGTTGGAAGGACCCTTATGGGTCTAGGCAATGGATAGTCAGGCAAAAGGCATATGTTGAGGCATCGAAGCTTGATACTATGTTTATACCCCAGGTTGTTGTTCAAAGAAGGGCTCAGTGTGTTGCCAATGATGAGGAGCCTCTCTTGTTTATGTGAAAAGGAGCTAAAAATGTTTGTAGTTGGTCGGAGAACACTTTGTCATGAGAAAAAGAGCGAAGAAAAGGTGTGTAACAAAAAATTCCAATTTGAAAAGGTAACAAACTGAAAGAGTAATTTAGGATTTTAACCCTTTTCTTTTACTTTTCTTTAATTTGCTTAATTTTACTTAATTAGTTTAATTAAGTCTGACTTATACAATTTTATTCAACTATAATAATACATGTTTAGATTTTTGTCTTATGTAGCTTGCCACGTTAACAATGTTAACAAAAATAATAACATCCCAGTTAGATTTGAAAAAAAATAAAAGTTTGAGCATTTAATTTTTATTTTTTAAAGTTCGAGCTATGATTATAAAATTAAGTAAATTTTGAGATTTTTGTGATTAACCCTTTAATTTATTCTTTAAATGTTACTAATCACTTTATATTAACATTATCATTAATGTCCTTAATAAAAATCCTACATTATCAACAAAAATAAAGTGGGTGTTCAACTTAGATATATACATGAAAATTCTTTTAAATACAATAAAAAAAGTCCTACCATGAAATAATTAATGAAACTCAAAGTATAGTTTAAAACTGTAAAAACTAAAATAAAGGTAACATTAATTTATATCACTTAAAAATATAATTATAAAAAAGGAGAAACCCGGGAGTGCATAAAAGTGGACAAACTTCTGATGCAGAAAAAATGAAAAGAAAAAATGAGCAGCTTCCCAAGAAAACTGTAGCAACCTTTTCAATGCACTACTACTTAAATGGATGTTTTCTCCCGTTCTCTCCCATCATCAATTGATAACTTATATCCATATTGCCCCAACACCCAAGCAAAGTAACATTTTTTCACAAACTATACACATACACACCAAAAATATTTAACCAGAACAGCCGCCCAATCTAACCATAACGTGTAAGCCTGAGCAGAAGGAAATTCCCACATTGCCATTCTACGCTCACATGCTATTAGGTTGGCTTTTATTCAAGGAAGCACAAACCATAGAAGTTTGTGCATTGTATACATGTTCCTGCCATTAATTGGAAAATGACACTTAAAAGGTTGATGGTTTTGATGGTAATTGGTCGGAGAAACGCTCATTTCTTTTTGTTGGTTTAGAGAAAAATACAGAGACCAAAGGCTTGTGATGCTTACTCTGAGGCATTACAATCATGAAACTTTCGCCGTCCAGTATGGGGTTTGCTACAACTGAGATTCTGACTCTGCCTCACTTCACCTCTCTTTTAAGCCAAGGTACCTTATAACAAATAAAACCCACATTCCTCTCAATTTGATCCACAAGCATACTCATCACATCAGTATCCCAAACCCACGATTCTAAGTCTCTCTATCTGTTCCTTACACTTAGCAGCGAAGCCAAAGTGGGCCTGTCCAAAACCTGTGATGCTTGGCAGGCATTACAAAACAATTTTTACAGAAATATCAGAAGCAATATCATTACTGGCATCTAAGTCATCCAATTTGATGATCTAACTTCACCTGACCATCCAAAACTCGCCTGTTTTGTGGACCTAACATTCATTGGGCAGTGAACGACTAATAGGAATATGCCATGTCAGATTACATAAATCCCATATTACGTTTGGCAGGTGAATTTTACTTATGAATTAAGCTGTTATCAACTAACAAAGCTAGCCCTCACTCCCAAAGGAGAAACTAGAAAGCTTTAAATTATTATTTTAAACAAATAAGAAAAATGACCAGAATCAATCATCAAAGTTGTGCTCCTACGTCATCACGCCTCCCATTCTCGCACGAGCAAGCTTCGTTTTCTCTATTTAAACACAACATCTTTGTTTTCTTCCCATATCCTCCTTCCCCATTTCGTTGCACTGCATTAATGGCTACCACAGCCCTATCCAAGTTCTCTGTTTTCTTAATCTTCGCGCTGTGCACTTCTTTGCATAGCACGATAGCTGTTGAACCATTTGCCTGCGACCCCAAGAACGGAGCTACCAAGAACTTCCCCTTTTGCCAAGTGAAGTTGGCGATACAAGACAGGGTTAGAGATCTCATTGGAAGGTTAACACTACAGGAGAAGGTCCAGTTGTTGGTGAACAATGCTGCGGCTGTTCCACGACTGGGGATTAAAGGGTACGAGTGGTGGTCTGAGGCTCTTCATGGTGTGTCCAACGTCGGACCCGGGACTAGATTCGGTGGGGCTTTTCCTGGTGCCACTAGCTTCCCTCAAGTCATCACCACCGCCGCCTCCTTCAATGCAACATTGTGGGAGGCCATTGGACGGGTAAACACACTTTAGTTTTTCTTAATCATTGTCTCAGTGGATTATTATTAGATTCCATATCACTGTCCTAACCTATGAGGAGCGTCCTTGGTGTTGCCTTTCCCTTTGGAATAAAGGCTTTCAAAACTGTTTTGGAACAATTTGTTCACGGTGAAGACAGCCCTTTTGCCATGAAAACTGTCACATGTGTCTTGCAATTTGCTTGGCGGATCATAGAATAATAAACTCAAGCCACAAATCTTTCATGAACAAATCGAAGTTGATCACCAATGAAGCCCACATTTAGTGTTTGTGGGCCATAGGCTGAACATCTTTTACAGGGGCAGCTGACAATTGCCATGGACTATTGTACCATATATATGTTGAACTTTAACATTTGCTCATCTTATCTTATTATATATCATAGGCCGTCACCATCAATTTTTTAATGGTATTATTATTCCAACACCAAAATTATCCATCGAGATGCAGTACTTTTTCTTCTTCTGATCACTTTATTCAGTACAGGTAGGACAACTTGGGGTTACAAAACAAGAATTAAGAGAAGAAAAAAGGAAAGTAGAGACTAAGCGTTCCACTTTGTCTTGCATCTAATCAATGAGTCCTCCAACTTGCACATACAATAATCAGTCATCAGAGAAATGTCACTTCGAGAGATAGTAACCAAGTTGCGCAATTTAGATCAGACATTGTTGGGATACTAATGTACGCCCATGGGTCGCAGGTCGTGTCAGACGAAGCCAGAGCAATGTACAACGGAGGAATGGGCGGGCTCACGTATTGGAGCCCAAACGTGAACATATTAAGAGATCCCAGGTGGGGCCGGTCACAGGAGACCCCCGGTGAAGATCCAGTTGTTTCAGCTACATATGCTGCCAGCTACGTCAGAGGTCTACAGGGAAATGACGGTGACCGGTTAAAAGTAGCTGCTTGCTGTAAGCACTATACCGCCTACGACCTCGATAACTGGAACGGCGTCGACCGATTCCACTTCAACGCACAGGTATATTTTTGTCTTTTGTTTTGCTGAAACAAAAAAAGTTGGTATTCTGCTGTATTAATCTGCATTGTGAGACCTCAAGCGTCAAATGATTATGTGTCCTGATCGTTGATCTGGTTGACCTAACGTTGAAGATAGAGTAAATGTTAGGGGCGGTGAAGATCAAATGGTCTGGCCGTTTACTTATGTGCTTTGAATACTTTGGCATCGTAGTTTGGGCCAGCTCTAACCTCAACTACTCCCTGAATTCTTTCCAGCAAAAGCATGGAGCTAGCAAAACTAGTGGGCAGTTTCAATTAGGTTTGTCAGTAAAATAGAGCTGCTGATGAGCTATTATCACTATATATTTTTAATCTCATATAATTATTTAATTGAGAATTGATTAATTGAAACAAAAAATATATTCTCAATTTGTAGGCAACATACTCGAGATTTCTATTTTGTTAATTAATTTTTATCGTATTTTATTAAATTCTATATTATTAAATCTAATCCGTATATTTATATAAAATTTATTAGACAAAATTAAATAGTACGGTATGAACGGAAAAAGAGCATCTGGTTCCAACATGCTCATGACTTACTTTTTCTTGGTTCTTCTTGACTAAAGAAAGTTCTGTCTTATCCTTTCCTAATCCTTACAAGTCGACGAAAAGGCGCTTGCTCAGCTCTTGCTTTTCGTCTTTGCGACTGCGGTCCATTCATGTATATGTTATTATCAACTTGCGTGTGGATTGGATTGGACTCTACTTTCCATCTGTCCAGATCCACGTGTACACGCCTGTGAATGCTGTCTGACGTTGGATTGACTTGTGTCAACAGGTGAGCAAGCAGGACGTTGTGGACACATTTGATGTGCCTTTCAGGGCATGTGTGAAGGAGGGGAAGGTGGCAAGCGTTATGTGCTCCTACAATCAAGTTAACGGCGTCCCCACCTGTGCCGATCCCAATCTGCTGCGGAAAACCGTTCGTGGTCAATGGCAGCTCAACGGGTAATATATAATGTTGTAATCATTCCACAGATGCTATCGTCTTCGATGTCTTTGGTTGATGATGTTCTTTTCACATGCTCGCAGGTATATTGTTTCGGACTGTGACTCAGTCGGAGTTTACTATGATCAGCAACACTACACATCTACTCCTGAAGAAGCAGCCGCCGATGCTATTAGAGCAGGATTGGACTTGGACTGTGGTCCCTTTCTGGGGTTGCACACCGAGGACGCGGTCAAGAAGGGCTTGCTTAAAGAAATTGATGTAAATACGGCGTTGATCAACACACTCACGGTCCAAATGAGACTAGGAATGTTTGATGGTGAACCATCAGCACATCCTTACGGGAATCTAGGACCAAATGATGTTTGCACACCGGCACACCAAGAGCTCGCCCTCGAAGCCGCTAGACAAGGCATTGTTCTACTTAAGAATCAAGGCCCTTCGCTGCCCTTATCTGCTCGCCGACATCGTACAATTGCAGTTATTGGGCCTAATTCCAATGTCACCGTGACCATGATTGGCAATTACGCTGGTAAGTTTTGAGCACTAGACTTCGTAACAGAATTTTACCCTCTGGGGTACTCATTGGTTTTTGGTGTCATTAGGCGTTGCATGTGGATATACATCTCCGGTCCAAGGAATTGCGAATTACGCTGGGACAATTCACCAAATGGGTTGTGTGGATGTGTCTTGCTCAGATGACCAGCTCTTTGGTGGAGCCATTGACGCCGCTCGTCGAGCTGATGCAACAGTTCTAGTGATGGGGCTTGACCAATCTGTAGAGGCAGAAACTAGGGACAGGGCCGGCCTTCTTCTTCCTGGACGACAGCAAGATCTTGTCTCTAAGGTTGCATCAGCTTCTAAAGGCCCAACAATATTGGTCTTGATGTCTGGTGGGCCTATTGATGTCACTTTCGCTCACAATGACCCCAGGATTTCTGCCATCTTATGGGCTGGATATCCGGGCCAGGCCGGTGGAGCAGCCATATCGGATGTTCTTTTTGGGACAGCCAACCCAGGTTGGATTTAGCTTATGCTGTTCACATCTTTTATCCAATTTAGCTAAGGCATGCAATGCTTTTTTTTTTTCCCCCTCAGGAGGCAAGCTACCTATGACATGGTATCCACAAGAGTACCTAACAAAACTGCCAATGACAAACATGGCTATGCGGCCCAGCGAATCAAAGGGCTATCCAGGAAGAACCTATAGGTTTTATAAAGGTCCGGTATTGTACCCTTTCGGGCACGGACTAAGCTACACAAACTTTGTTCATACTATAGCAAATGCACCCACCCTGGTCTCAGTGCCTATTGACGGGCATCGCCGTGGGTCGGGAAACGTAACCATCTCAGGCAAAGCAATCAAAGTTACACATGCCAAATGTAATAAGCTGTCGTTAGGACTTCAAGTAGATGTTAAAAACATAGGCTCAAAGGACGGAACCCACACATTATTGGTCTACTCCAGACCGCCTGCCCAACGTTGGGCTCCCGACAAACAACTGGTGGCCTTTGAAAAGGTACATGTGGCTGCAGGAGCACAACAAAGAGTGGGGATTAACATACATGTGTGCAAGTTCTTGAGCGTAGTGGATAGGTCTGGGATTCGAAGAATTCCACTGGGAGAGCATAGCATTCACATTGGTGATACCAAACACTCGGTTTCACTTCAAGCAGGAGCACTAGGGATCATCAAGTCCTAACTTGTTTTTGGGGCACTGATGGTCACCCGGTAATTCGTAGTGATGGCCGATTCTTCTTTAAAATAACCATTAGAAACTATTCTTTTTGAGGATGGTTTAATGAAGAAGACAGGAATTTCTCTGCTCAATTGTCACTAGACAAAATTTACTAGTCATTTGGTGCAAAGCATAACTAAAGGATTTTCCTCTGTATTGAAAGAAATGAATTACATGAATAATCTTTTGCATTTTGGATTGTAAGTTGTTAATGTCTCATTGTTATGGATGCTGAGAATATAAGCATACTTGAATTACATTGAAGTAAGTTCTATATCAAAGTTGAATACATTGATTTTAGAGAATGTATGATCCCTTGGACGAAGGATTGTTATTCTGTAACGAAAATTTCTGAAGAACTTTTCCAAAATGCTTGAAGACGGGTTACGAATCAATGACGAGAATGTCTTTTGCTAACCCTGCTTAGAGAGACTTACTATGAAATTTCACATTGTTCTTATTCTGTACATCAAGGAACATGTTATTGTCTTAAAGCTCTAGCAAATCCACGTTCAAATCGTCGAGTTGATCTCGTTTGTGTCGATGAACCATTTGACAAATTACACAACCTCGAATCCATACTCACGCACGTCCAGCCCCTGTAAGCAGGATTCTGAATATTTTTCATTTTTTCCCGGTTTCTGTTCCATATCCACCTATGTACCTCACCGGTCTCAGGACTGAAGGGTATATATGTGGGTAGAAAATGGCTTAGGAACACTTGAAAAACAGATCACCATGCCATGTCTTCCCAAATCTACGCTAATTGATTTAACCTGAAGTGCAGGTTTTGCCAATCTTATCTGAATCAGATTACGGATCCATATGCAGCGATCCTCCTGACGATATTGTCACATGATGGAATTAATTAGGTCAACGTGATGATTAGCATTCCTCCTTATCCTTATCTAATCCTGCCTGTCTAATGTTATCTTCAACAGGCTTCTGATTATCTGCAGAGTCCAGAGCTTTCAAATTTTTTTTATAACTTTTTTAATACCAAAAGAGCACATTGTTACAGCTCAAATTTTCCCCTTTTTCTAGTTCATGGACATTTCTACACTAGTATCATGATAAATGATCAATTAGGCCATGAATAATCAAAATGAGAGCTACTTGTGATATTTGATGCCCCTTTTTCCTTCAACTGCCACTCTGCCAATGACGTTCCAGGCATTTATATCAAACCCAACAAATAGTGTTGGGTGATTATCCATATTGGATAAGTGGTACTACTGCACGTACAACGAGCTTGCTCTCCTAGGGCACTGGTACCTAACAGCAGAAGAAAGAGTAATTGAGCTCCTAAATGGCTGGCAAGCAAAGCCTGCCACAGTGTGCAGAATATCACAATAGCATGCCTGTCACTTAAGAATCTTGCAGGTTTTCGGCCCCCTGCGCACAGTTTTGAGTTCAAGAATCAACATACTAAATTTTACCATGCAGTTCTCTGAACTTTGGATAACAAGGTCATGCATGAAAATTGCGAATACCATCTATGGTACTGGTAGCAGAAGAATATAAGCTGTACGTTTGTTGGTCATGTCATCTCACATGAGCTGTTCATCAAACCAAGTGACTATTTAGCTCTCTATTTGAGTGCAAGCGAGCAAGTTGACATTAGTTCGCAAATGGATTAGAGTGCCAAAATAAGGGAGTACCATCATAGAGGCTAATCGTCCTAGTCACATACATTCATGTTTCCATGTGCACAGTCCTCAGGCCTTACGAAGATGCCCAAAACCCCCTTGAAAGGTAAACGGCTGAGCTTGGCATGTGCGAGGGCAGGACAAAAACGTTATAGGAGCAGCATGGCACTGATCTTGACATATATATTATAAACCAAGTTTTATGATTGCTGGCTTCTCTGGCCTTGAAAGGAACACGACGAGAGAGTATCCAATATCCAAAACCTACATCATTGTGATGATAGCATCAAGTACCTAGTGGTACAGTACAATCCAGAAGTCGTTTTCCTATAGACCTCTTGTGCGATGGAGCACTCATTCATGCCCATTCTTGCCAATACCATGCCGGTTTTACGTTTTGGCTTTGCACTCTTTTTTTGTCACCATTAGAGCTCTAAAACAAATAAAAAGAAACGAATTGGACAATATGCTTATTCTACTCGCACCCATTTCAAAACTCTACGAATTTCGATGTCCCGGAATATATCAGTACTGCGTGTTATGTTACATCTTTGGCTTGATTTTGAAGCTTTCTACTTTATGAGGTTGGAACCTTTGATAGGGTTAAAGAATTTTTGGGTGAACAAAGGGGATGTACACGGTTGAGTAAACCATGTGGAAAGAATTTTCTTTTGCTTCTGTTGCTTTGTTTTCTTGTTTGTATATTTTATTGCTGTTTAGTTTGGAAATGAATCGTACGTATAAGCAGAAAGCTTTAACAAAGGCTGACTCTGTAGGGATGAAGTGTCATGACTCGAAAAGATTCCAAAACTTGGAGATATGCCTCAGAAGCCCATCCCAATCCAACACCACCTCTTTTTCACATGTTTTATATATAATATTCCAATCTGCTGGTCCATGTCATTTGAAATAACTCACGAACTATTATAGATGAAAAAGAGCCTTCGTTTTGGAATATGATTCTCTGTACGTAATAATTCACCTCAAGGTCCTTTTTCAGATTAATTCGTAATAACAACTTAAGAAGGAAAAAGAACACACAGAGCTGTTATCACTAAATATTGTCATGTTGTTGGCTGCAACTTGCAAATCAACTTCCACGACGATAGCAGGTCATGGATCTGAAGCACATGGACTTCTCTGCAATTGGTCGAAAATGTATTAGTTAAAACCTAATTCTGGCAGGCCAAGTGACAACCCCTGATCAAGTTGAAGGGTTAACGGTCAACCGCGTCTAATACTTTAATCCCATTTGGTCAACCGTTGACAACTTGAAAAGATGGTAAAGATGTGTTTTGCATTGGTTGTATGGAGCTGATTCCCATACTCCCTTAGCAAGTATATATGATTTGTTCGAACTTATACGTATTAGGATATTCACGGTTAAGAATCTATAACTATTACATCCTAAAACTTTGGTACATAGAGCCAAGATGCTCATGTCTTGGGAGGTGAAAAGCAATAATCATGTTTGGTTAGTTGCCAACATTAGCCTCGGAGTCGAACGTTGGTTCATATATTCCAGAAACGAATGAAGCAATTGATCGGTACTCTATTATCTGGCTATATTTAATTTTATCCTCTGACATCGCAGACCAAGCAGTTAAGAACGATACATACTTCAACTGTTAGATACATGTATGACAAGTACTTGGAATTTAATACATTAAAAAGGAATCATATGCCTACCTGCTTCTGCTTATATTTAACTGATACTGCTGTTTCTTGCCTTTAAATTTCAGTGCAACACGCCAACTATGATTCTTCAAACTATGCCTTACCCTTGAAGATGCATTAGGAGGATAATGGCAATTACGCACAAGAATTATATACAAGCTCTTATAGATGCTTAAAGAAAAGCATATAAGATCTGAAAATATTTGGATTAACTTCATAACTTTGAAGAAGCCTAAAAGTCATCTGAGACTTGAGTGCATTATTAGAAGGTGATGGCAATAAGACCAACCCAATTTCGTAAGCTTATACGAGCTGAGCAGTACTCGGAGCATCTTCACATGGATTGGCTACCCATCTCCACGTGAAATTCAATCCGCGGACACGTGCAGCCCTCAGAGCTTTTTCTCTGGTGCAGGGAAATAGCAGGCCATATGATTGGTTAAATTCCTGTAATAAATTTTGTGCCGTCAAAAAGAGGACTTGGTGTCATGTTTATGGCTAATGTGCAAAATAATAAGAGAATTAGATGCTCAC
>JAOSBL010152774.1:0-12529 GCA_027568915.1 Erythroxylum roraimae | reverse complement strand
TAATGTTAAATGATATGAAATTTTGTAATGTATATATATATATATACACATATATATATATGTATACATATATATATATGTATATACATATATATATATGTATAACATTGAATAGAATTATATACCTTGAATGCACGTACAGGAATTTGGTTGTTACCTGTGTGGATGGTTGTAGGTTCTATATAGGGGTGTTATAGTTGAGGAAGAAGAAAATTTGTTTTAATATTAGTGAGAAGTGCACCAACAAGAAGCTTTTAGAGAGAAGTGCTCCAACCATTGAAGGGTGATGGGAAGTACATCATCAGGCGTAAGAAGTCTTACAACTTTGAATTAAGAGGGAATGTTGCAGAATGATTCAAAGTTGTTTAAATGTGGTCCTATTTTTTCTAAGTTATCCAAGTTTATTTAGATTGTTTCTTTATCTTAGGTATTTAAAATTTTAAACTTTTGATTTGTTTAGTTAATCTTTACCAACATATTATCTAAGTTTGTTATTTCATTGCCTATATATTTAGGCCTTTAATGTCAATGTAAAGAGCACCCATCAATAAGTTGCCTCTTGCATTACCTCTTTGCTACTTTATTTTTATGGTTAATTTCTAGTTCTAAAACCCAATAATAGAAGACAAACCTGCTATTACGTACTCGTAGTTACCACTTAATTTAGTCTAAAAAAAAGAAATGATCAAAGAAAGTAACCAAAGAAAAGAAAAAGAAAAAGAACCCATAATGTCTACCTTGTAAGATGAAGAAGAAGTGGTGAGTTGTTCCATATTGTGTCTAAGCAAGTTAGGGCTAGAGCCAATACAAAGAGAAAAATTAGAAAGAGATAGAAAGGAGAGAGAAAATTTTTATTATCTTAAATAATTTAAGCCCACTTACCAAAAAAGGTAAGTGCCCCACAAAAAATGATACATAAATTTTTGTGACGAAATACAAATAGAAAAATTAAGTTAGGTTTAAATTGAATGTTTATAAAACGTTAGGGTTATTGTAAAACATACCGAAACATTTGTACTTAAATTAAATTTTGGTGAAAACATCAAGGTCTAACTTGACCTTTTTCCTTAAAATTAGAAGTAGAATTTATCCAAATAGGTGAACAATATAGTTCGAAGAGCTCTTCACAAATTGAAATTTTAAATATATCATATCCCTACTAGTGTTAAGGCAATCTTTCACAGTTAATCCATCTAAAGAGTATTCCATATCTTTATCGCTTTTAAAACAAATGGTTTATGTTAGTGGCTAGTTATGCCTTTTGTTTATACTAACACATCAAGCACTTTTATGAGATTAATGAACCATATTTTGCGAGCTTTTATTAGAAAGTTTGTCGTAGTTTATTTTGATGATATTATGGTTTATAATAAGGGCATGTATGAGTATTTGCGTGCTATATTTGATGCATTAAGAAAGCAAAAGTTGTTTGCTAATCCTAAGAAGTGTTCATTTTGCAAGGAGTCGTTAATGTTTTTAGGGTATGTTGTGAGCTCACAAAGTATTAGTGTAGATGAGGAAAAGGTTCGAGCAATTAAAGAGTCACCTACACCTAAAAATGCAAATGAAGTTAGGAGTTTTCATGTTTTAGCGAGTTTCTATAGGATTTTTGTTAAGGACTTTAGTTTTAAAGCTAAAACTTTAAATGAAATTGTTACAAAGAATGTAGTGTTTAAGAGGGGTGAAGGACAAAAGAAAGCATTTAATATATTGAAAGACAAATTAACTAATTCACCTTTAATAAAGCTTTTGAAATTGATTTTGACATGTCGGAAATTGGTATATGAGTTGTTTTAATGTAGGAATCTAAGCTTAATGCGTACTTCAATGAGAAGCTTAGCGAAGCAATGTTAAACTACTGATAGGTATAATTTATACTATGTTTTCCTAGGTGTTATAGTGTGTTTTAGGTATTTATTATATGGTTATCATATGTATAGGCTCATAAGTATGCTATTGTGAGCTTTTATTTATATTATAAGTTTTTGTGCGTTTAGAGCATGATTTTAATCTTAATTTTATGTTTTATGAGGTGTTTAATTTGTTTGTGAGTGTTGGAAATTAGATAATTGAAGAACAAGGAAGATGGAAGCTACATGAAGGGTGTCATAATCGTGTATGAGGAGTATAACCATGACAGGCAGGCATGGGGTTACATGGCCTCACAATCGTGGACAGAGAGTTTCCAGGAGCGAGTTTTTTAATCTGTTTTAGGGTTTTGGGGCATTTTGGAATCGAACAAAGTGGAAAAACCCTATCTTCACCCCCAAGACCATAATACACTATTTAAGAATGTGAAACACAACTAAAAAAGCAATAACTACAATTAAAAATAAATCAAAAGTAGGAGATTAAGAAGAACATCTAGGAATTCTAGCTTTCCAGATCAAGATCTTCATAAAGTTTTTCTTCTTTTCCTTTAATTCTTTCATTATTCTTGATGTGTAATCTACTAAGATGTTTAACATGTTCATGAAGTTCCAAATTTTAGATTAAGATTTATTTTGTAATTTTTTATGACTTTGATTATTGTTGATTTCAATACATATTGGATGTTTATGATAATTGTCTATACTTAAACTTGAAAACAAATCGAGAGAGTAAGTCCATAGTAATCAGTGGTAGATTGTACAATGAGAGTTGACAGTTTAACAGACCCACAATTATCAAATTAAAAATCATTCGAAGAGAGATCTTGTTTGATAAATTAATTATCCAATAGATAGCTTCATATCTAATTGAATAAGTTAGGGAAAGTTTTATTAATTGAGAGGTTGCAAATCTGGAATTTTTTAATTCAATTATGGTTAATTGATTAGATCTTGAGAGATAGTAATCAATACCTTACAAAATCTAGGATCAAACACATAATTGGATTAACAATATTAAAGGAAACAAAATAAGGAAAGAACAAGTCCAAAGTATTCATTCTTGATCAAAACCTTAAATTTTATTGGCAGCTCATTGTTATTTGATTATTTGCTTCGTTTTATTATTTTTCTATTTTTGTTAATTTTTTTATTCAAATCACATACTGAATACCTTAGACAAAGTTAGGTCAAGTTGTTAGCTATTTTATAATCCATGTGAGAATGATAACCTTATATACTACAAGATATGATCTATATACTTGCGGTGTATTGAGAGTTTTATTAGGTATAAAACTTGCTCAATAAGTTTTTGGTATTGGTGCTAAGGATTTAGCATTAGGACTATTTGAATTCCTTTGATCTAAGGAATTTTTTTCCATTATTATGTTCTTATAATTGCTTGAATGTAAGAATTACTTGGAGTTCAAGCAAGACCGAAGACACTCTAGCTCCTAAAATCATAAGATAAGAAAGAGAAATCTGAATAAAGAGATGCCAAGAAGAGATAGTAAGGGAAATGGTGGAAAATACTATCACAGAGACTAGTAGAGAACCTTTATAAACTTTATGAGGCCAGGGTTCAATGTTGCACAACAAGGCATCACTCACCACTGGTGTAAACTTCATTTAAAATCAAACCATCATTGCTGAAAATGTTACAGACCAACATGTAGTTCTACGAATTAACTAATAAGGATCCTAATGCCAATCTATTGAAATTTTTAGAAATATGTGGTACCTTTTGATATAATAATATGTCAGAAGATGCTATCAGGATGAGGTTCTTTCCCTTCACACTCAGGGATAAAGCCAAGGCGTGGTATCATTCCATCAATCCAACCAGTGTTATGTCATGGGAGCAGCTGGTGCCTGCCTTCTTAGGTAAGTACTTTCCTCTAACAAAGATGACAAGATTCATAAAGGAGAGCACAAATTTCCAACAAAATGATTGGGAGTCATTATCCAAAATGTGGGAACATTATAAGGATTTGCAAAGGAGATGTCCTCATCACAATTGACCAAAGGAGTTCCTATTGAAAACTTTCTATAATGGAGTTAATCCACCCACAAAGGGCACTAGAGATACAGCTTTTAGAGGATTTCTGATGCGAAAGACAGTTGAGGAAACAGAGGATTTGCTAGAGGAGATGGTGAATAATAATTGTCTTTGGGCATTGGATAGAAGTAGACAGCAGTAAACTTTTTGAGATCAGAACATATTCATTGTTTTCAATTCAATGACAACATTACATGATGAGATAACAATTTTAATAAAGCAATTGAATAGCCTGAAAGCCTCCTCATCTGCTTCAGTTAAAATAATTCAATATGGAAGCGAATTATGCAGAAAAGATAATCTTGTAACTGTTGATTGTTTTTTAATGCAAAGTAACGATACAAAGTAACTCAACTACATGGGCACATAGTTTGGTCAAGGAGGAGGGAATAACCCATACTCGAACACTTACAGTCTTGGGTGGAGGAACCAACCAAAATTTTCTTGGTCTAATATTGCAGGAAATCAATTTAGAAATCAAGGTCTACTTGGATTTTAACAAGATAAGTCCAGTGCCAATGATTCCAAATTGGACAAGATTATGGACAAGATCATGAGCATGGATGAGGCCTAGAAGAGGCTGCAATGGAAGTTTGAGCAGGTAGCTAAGAACCACACCTTTATTATTCACAACCTAGAGTTTCAAGTAGGCTAGCTTACAAATGTATTTTCTACAAGAAATATGGGAAGTCTCCTAACTAATATTGAAGCAAACCTAAGGGAGTAACTTAAAGTGATCACACTTAAGAGTGGGAAGGATCTCAAACAACTAGCAGATAAACAAATTGAAATCCATCCCATAGAGGACTAGGTAAAGGGGAAGAAGGATGAAAGGAAGAGTGAGGACCCTTCATATATTGCCCCTCTACCATACCCACCTAAGATTCCATTCCCCCAGAGATTACAGAAAAATAAATTGGATACACAATTTGCAAAGTTCGTGGAGAAGCTGAAGAGTTTACAAAATAACTTATCTTTTATGAAGGCATTGGAACACATGCCCAAATACGCTAAGTTCCTCAAAGAGATATTATCAAACAAGCAAACTGGGGAAGATAACCAAATGGTAGTATTAATTGAAAGTTGTAGTTCCATTATCACTAGTCACATGCCTTACAAGTTGAAAAATCTAGGGAGCTATACAATTCCCTGTGTGGTTGGTGAGTTAGAGTTCGCAAAGTGTTTATGTGACTTAAATGCAATTATAAATCTTATGCCTTTGTCAATCTTTAAAAAATAGAGCTAGGTGAGGTGAAGCCAACTTCGATGGTTATTTAGTTGGCTGATTAATCCATTAAGAGACCTTTTGGTATAGTGGAAGATATGATAGTTAAGGTGGACAAGTTCATTATTTTGTGGACTTCATAGTGTTAGAGTTTGAAGAGGATAGTAACTATCCACTAATTCTGAGATGGCCATTCATAAACACTGGGAGAGCGTTGATAAACGTTCATAAAGGCAAACTAATAGTTTGGATTGGTGATGATCAAGTGGAGTTCAATATGAAAAAAGTCCTGAAATTTTTGAAAGAAATCAGTTTTTGCATAAAGATCGGTATAATGGATGAATATATCAAAAAGTAAGAGGAGAGATGTTTTAAAAAATTTAAATATGAGGAAGCTATGTTGGACAATGAAGTTGAGTCTGAGAAAGAAGCTAAGACTGAAGAGTTAGGTGTTCAAATGCATAAAGACATATTAGTAAAAACCAAAGCACCCATACCACCCTCCAATGAAAAGCCACCAACTCTGAAGTTAAAGCCTTTAGCCATACACCTTAGATATACCTTCCTAGTTAAAGGCCAAACTCTATCCATCATTATTTCCAATTAGCTGGATAGGGAATAAGAGAGTAACATGGTGAAGATTAATAGAAAGCGAATGAAAGCCATGGGATGGCTGATATCTAAAATACGAGATATAAGCCCAAATGTATTCATGAATAAGATATACCTAGAAGAAGGAAGTAGAGCAGTGAGGGAACATCAACAAAGACTAAACCTCTATATGAAGGAAGTTTTCAAAACATAAGTAGTAAAGCTCTTAGACATGGGGCATCATATATCTGATATTAGATAGTAAATGGTTCAACACGATACAATGCATACCAAAGAAGGGTGGAATGATTGTAATGGAGAGGGAAAGTAGAGAAATTACTTCCACGTGAATAGTCACATGATAGAGAGTCTGCATCTACTATCACAAACTTAACATTATGACCAAAAAGGTTCACTTTCAACTTCCATTCATAGATCAAATGATAAAAAGGTTGGTTGGCTATTCATTCTACTATTTCCTGGATGGTTATTTAGGCTACAACTACATTTTTATCTATTTGGAGCACGAGGAAAAGACATTGTTTACATGTCCTTATAGAACATTTGTTTATAGACGGATGCCTTTCGGGTTATACAACGCTCCAGCTACATTTCAAAGTTGCATGATGTCTTTCTTTTTAGATATGATAGAGGGCATTATGGAAATTTTTATGGACAATTTTTTGTCTTTGAGACTCTTTTGAGTAGTGCCTGAAAAATTTCGACAAAGTACTCCAAAGATGTGAAGAATCACATCTGGTACTGAACTGGGAAAAGTGCCACTTTATGGCGCATGAGGGCATAGTACTGGGACATAAAATATCATGCCAAAGAATTGAAGTGGACAGAGCTAAGATGGAGGTCATAGAGAAGCTTCCACCAACCATTAATGTCAAGGGCATGCGTGCATTTTTAGGTCATGTAGGATTCTATCGTCATTTTATCAAGGACTTCTCACTAATTGCAAGAACTATTACAAATATATTAGTAAAAGACATGCCTTTTAATTTTGATGATAATTGTTTATCTTCATTTAATCGATTAAATGAGGCATTAATATCAACATCAATCTTAACATCACCAAATTAGTCATTAGCATTTCAAGTCATGTGTTATGCTAGCGATCAAGCTGTAGGTTGCATGTTGGGCCAACAAAAGGATAAAAGACCGCATGTTGTTAGACATTAACAAGGCCTCAACTAAGTTATACCATAATTGAGAAGGACTTGCTAGCGGTGGTATTCTCATGTGATAAGTTCTGATTGTATCTCTTAGGATCTAAGGTGATCATCTTTATCGATCACACTACACTTAAGTATCTCTTCGCCAAGAAAGATGCAAAATTGAGGCATATTCGATGGGTGTTACTTTTAGAAGAGTTTGACATAGAGATGAGAGGCAAGAATGTAGTAGAGAATGTGTTAGCTAACCACTTATCATGTTTGGAAGGAGGGGAATTAAGCAAAGCAACGACATTAATGAGTGATTCCTTGATGATACCCTAATATTGCTCGACCGCCTTGTGGTACCATGGTATGCAGATATAGTAAACTTTGTTGCCGATGGTATACTTCCTTTGAATTTATAGTATCGATAAAAAAAGAGATTCTTGTCTAAGTGTACCCATAATCTATGGGATGACCCGATCCTTTATCGGACGTGTGCTCATGGGCTACTAAGGAAGTATGTTCCAGAGGAATAGATGTCAGACATACTGATGCAATGTCATGACACTAGCTATACGGGGCATTATGGACTGAAAAAGATGACAACACCAATATTAGAATGATTTTATTGGTCGAATCTATTCAAGCATGCTTAATAGTTTGTGGCATAGTGTGATAGATTCCGAAGAGTGGGGAACAACTTAAAAAGAGATGAGGTGCCTCTATCTGGGAACATCTTAAAAAGAGATGAGATGCCTCTGTCTAACATTCTAGAAGTTAAAGTATTCAATGTATGGGGTAGTGACTTCATATGACCATTCCCATCCTTTATAGGGAACAAGTATATCATAGTCGGAGTGGAATATGTGTTATGATGTGCTAAAGCCATAGCAACTTCAACAAAAGATGGCAAAGGAGTGAAGAAATTTATCAAACGATTATTCAATTGATTTAGAGTTCTACGAGCTACAATAAGAGATAGAGGGGCATATTTTTGTAATAAATCTTTCAATACTCTTATAAAAAGATATGGAGTTCACCATCATGTAGCTAATTCGTACCACCTATAAAAAAGTGGACAAGTGGAAGTTATTAACCGTGAGTTGAAAACAATATTAGAGAAGACGGTGAATATGATCGAGGTGTCGAGTCTTACAATTTTTATTCCTCAATTATCGCAAGTCACGATTCGTGAGTTGTAGTATTTGAAGGGTCGATCCCACGAGGAGGGTAAACTAATCTAATCCTAGGTTATCTAAGGCTCAGAAATTAATAAAATCAAAATTAAAAATAAGACAAGAACATAAATACAGGAATTTGATTGCAAGAATTCAACTCAAGAATTTAACACAAAACAAAAATTGAAATTGAGTAACACAAAAGGTTACTATGGAAATTAATCAAGAGAAATTATACTATGGAAATTAATCAAGAGAAATTACCTAGTTATGAGAGAGGGGATTTTACCTATTATAATGCTAACCTAGCTAATTATGTGTTATCAAGGTGTCAATTCTAGACTATGGAAGGAGGAATTACTCTCTTTTAAGTTATAATCTTGCACCCTAAATCATTAACCCTAATTAAATTATGAAAATTGCAATCTCTTAATTAATAAAAAACTCATAATTAAAATTATATTAAAAGCTCCCTACTAAACTACCAGGTCTCACACGGAATCTCTCTCCAAACAAAAACCAATATGATTAACTACGTGGTCTATTAGATCGTCTAAGTCTCGTTAACCCAATCCAATCATTTTTATTCAGCTCACGCTCTTTGTTTGTTACAGAAGTATGCAAAAATCGAAGTTAATCACAACACCCAATCAATAAAACACAAAATCAACTATATTAACATTAAATCAAAGTAAAATCCTAAAGGAAGAGTTAGAACATCGTCAACAATCCAAAACTCACAATCCATTTCAATCATATACATTAAATGAACAAAAATGAAATGGAAAGGAAAATTAACCTGGATCGGACAATCCAAGAAGGCAACAGCGTCAAGAGACCACCTAATCCGGGAAATAGCAATGTCGGGGCTTGCTTCTTCTCCCTCTTCTTCTTCTCCCTCTCTTCTTTTCTCTCTCTTAAACTTTCCAAAAGTAGCTGAATTTAGAAGCTGCCCTAGGGTTACATCATTAATTCTTATATAGTATTTCCAATTAGGGCAACCCTAGGGTCTTTTCCGAGTCTGAAAGGTTTGAAAAATCCCTCAAAAACTTCTACGTATCTGTCGCACAGGCCATGATCGTGGCCTTTAGTGGCACGATTCTGGCAGGGATTTTTTTTGCTTCTGTCACGATCGTGACCTATAATGCCACGATCATGGCTCCATGCACTAGGTCCTTTCGCGATTGTAACATACGCCCCCACAATCGTGGCTCATTGCTCTTGCTTCTATCATGAGCGTGGAATATTTTCCACGATCGTGACTTTGGGTTATTTCCCAGGTCTTCTCCTATTCTCTTCTAATTGTCCTGAAATACTAACAAACACGTCAAGGCACCTCATAAATATAAAATTGAAGCTTAACATCATATTCTAACCCACAAATCACTTAAAACACAAATATTTACTAACTAACACAATTCTAACCTAAACACGCACTAATTAATCAAATTAACAACTAAATACACACTAAACTACCCACAAAAACACAATGCAATCTACACCAATCAGAATAATTCAAGGAAGGACTGGGCATCAAAGTTAGATGATGCCCTATGGGCTTATTGAACTGCCTTTAAAACATCGATCGGGATGACTACCTTTAGATTTATGTATGGTAAGGTTTGTCATTTTTCCTTAGAACTAGAGCATAAAGCATATTGGGTGACAAAAGCTTTAAACTTCGATTAGAAGCAAGCATGTAAGCGAAGACTTCTTTAACTAAACAAACTCGATGAACTTCACTTTAATGCATATAATAATGCCAAGTTATATACGGAAAAGGTGAAGAAGTGGAATGATTCTCATATTAAAAAGAAAGAGTTCAAAAGAGATGTGGTATTATTATATAATTCAAGTTTGAAATTGTTTCCCCCAAAAGCTCAAATCAAGGTGGAGTGGACCTTTAAAACTAATCCACGTATTTGCACACGAAGCTTTAGAATTAGAAAATCAAAACCAGGAAAACTTCAAAGTGAACGAACAAAGATGCAAACGATATTTTGAAGGAGTATTTTCGCAAGAAAGGGAAGTGATTTCTTTCCTTTCCAATCCCTAAAAAAAGTTTCAAATGATGAATTGTCAAGTTAAGACCATAACTTAGCAAATTTTAGTAGTTAGGTTTGTTTTGAATTCTAGTAATTAGGGTTTTGAATTTTCATGTCTTGGAATGGTTTGGATTGCTAAATTTCTTGTTTTTGAAATTATTATAAGTTAGGAAATCAAGCTTGGGGGTTATATAAAGAAAAACAATGAAGAAACAAGACAAGGTTGACAATTTTTAACATGTTACAATCGTGCCTCATAGATTAATAAAAGTTAGGCTTTCTTCCTCAGCAATGGCACCAAAAACTTGATTACTTGTTTTCTTATGCTTATAAAGATTTATTCGTTTTAACCGTAAATGCATAATATAGTTGTGGCTAGCATTAGCAAGTACAGGTTGATCTCACGAAGATTATAAGTACTGGTATTCACCATTTTTCTATTATCTAATTGTCAAATCAGATTGTGGATTTAATTAAAATTTAAACTAAACAAACTAAACTAAGATTGAAACCATAATGAACTCAGATAAAGGAAAATACTACAAAAGGTCAATATCAAGAAAATAGTACCTAGGTGATGAATCCCCTTAAGAATTCTTAAATACTAATGTTTTATCATGCAATTAAATTATTGATAATTAGATAATGGAAATTCCTACCATATGTTAATATCTTTCTCAAGACTATTAACAGCTAATCCCACAATTGATTAACTAAAATCTTTTTCTAGTTAAGTTTGCATTATTGATTCGTGAATTTCACTATTAGGTTTGACCCTATTCTAGAGGATTTATGTAGACCTATCTCTAGGTTTGCACACAACTCCTTCCAATTTTGGTAGATCTATTCATACAAAAAGATTTTTTAATCTCAATTATATGAAATCAGATCCTAAACTAATATTTTGGATATATTAGTTTAAGAATAAAATGCAAAATTGAATCACAATAAATCAATCATTAAAATTGCATTGAATAAAAGATTAATTCATATTTTCATCACAATTTAGGGTTCATCACACACCTAGGCACTAAACATGTTAGCTCCTACTCATAGAAAACAAAACCAATATCAAATATTTAAAAGAATAAATAGAAAACAAAGAAATCATATTCTAAATATCCTTTATGTCTCTAATAAATCTTCTTGTAATTTGAATAGAATGATGCTCTAATCGTGTGATGTAATCTTCATGTTTTCCTTTCCCTTTGTTCAAAACTGCCTCTTCTCTTTGTTTTTTAAGACTCAAAGAAACTTGTCTCCTCCTCTTCTGCCTCCAATAATTTCCTTTCATAATAAAAACTAGGATTTTTGGGATATACACGATCACTTATACGGTCTGTCACAACCCGGTACCACATCGGGCCCATGATAACCGCGCATAACTGGGTAAAGGACACTCACGGTATCCTTAATTTGACTATGCAAGGCTAATTGAAAATCTATTCTTTCTCTCTTTTTTTTGAAAATTTTGGGCAACACAACTGTTGTGTTTTAAAAATCCCAAAGCTGCAAATATTTTTAAACACACTTCTATATTCACATCCAGCCACAACTTCAGGACTTTAAAGTCCACTCAAGGCAATCTCAACTCCAGGCAAACTCAACTCAAGGCAATTTCAACAGCAGTATCAAAAGTTCATATATAAAATCTTTTATAAAACACAAGACAATCAAAAGTTAACTTATAAAATCAAAAAGCGTATCTACATGAACACAATTCATGAGCCACTAGACAACAAAAGTACAAAATAAGAAACTACTCACATGTGGTAATACCCTAAAAATGTCAAAAGACCACACAATCTACTCAGAGCTTCAAACTCACTAAATTAACCTGCATGGTTGGAAAGCAGAGGGGGGTGAGTACACTAGGTACTCAGTGAGTAGGAAAAAACATATATCACAAATAGAATTTGATTCATACTAAGACGGTGTAGATAACCAATGAAGTGAATATATATCATATAGAAAACACATAGACCCAATCTATGACTCAACGTATACTAGTTAGGAACCATATAGGCCTAGTCTATTAACTCACTCATCTGGTAAACATAGGTTCCAGTTCCAGTACACAAAAGCATAAAAACATCATATGTATAAATCAAATATCGATAGGAAAACCAATATCAGCATAAGCCAAAACAATCATGTGTGACACCACTAGTCGACCAAACTAATGTGCACACCCACCGATACTCAATGTTGGCTCGAATTTCATCCGTGGTGAGTCTGGACTACAGTCGATGTTGGCCCCCATATTTTTTTCCTCTAGTTAAGCATGATTTAAATGAATTTTGAGGTTCTGATGGATTTAATTTTTGGGAGTTATTATTATGTCAATGTTAGTAAGATTATGTGATATTGGTAAATTGAATTAAAGTACTAAGGTAA
>JAOSBL010152724.1:0-12534 GCA_027568915.1 Erythroxylum roraimae | reverse complement strand
AACACAATCATTTCAATTCTTGCATTTTTTTCTTTCCTTTGTACATGAATAATTCACCCCGAAATTCTCCTTTAATTATCATTTAATAATTTTACATTTCAATCAAGGATCGGGGTCCAACAGAAGTCTTCAAATTTTCTGTTATCAAATTCTCCTCCATGATCGCTTCAAATCGAAGTAACAAAGTACCATTTTTTAGTCTGAACTTTCCTGCAAAACTTCCCAAAGATTCAAAAGTATCATCTTTATTTTATAGAAAATAAACCCATGTAAATATGGAAAAGTCTACTATAACAAAACCGTAATGTTTGCCACCAAAACTTTAAGTCTTAATAGGACCAAATAAATCCACGTGCATAAGTTTAAGTGGCAGGTTAGTAGTCACAATATTTTTAGGAAGGAAGCTGCTTCTGATTTGTTTTCCTTTTAAATAAGTTTCACTAACCTAATTGCTCTCAAATTTCAAATTTAGCAGTCCTCTTACTAACTCATTTTTGGACAATTTTGATAAAGTGCTCATGCTAGCATGTCTAAATCTTCTGTCCAGATGAGTTAATCCTTTTCTATTGAGACAAAACACTTGTTATTTTGAGAAGATATATGTTCTAATTAAGCACAATATATGTTCTAATTTCTAGGACCAACAAAAACAATATTATTATTAAGATTGTCAATTATTTCACAATGTGATACATATAAAGTAACTTTGTAACCTTTATCACATAATTGACTTATGCTAAACAAGTTATGTTTCAATCCATTAACAAAAGAACATTATCAATACAAGTAAAGCTAGAATCACCGATTTTACCAATTCCAGTGACCTTTACCTTGTTTTTATCAGCAAAGGCAGCATTACCTCCATTTTTTCTTTCAATATAGTTGAAGTACGATATTTCACCTGTCATGCGTCTCAAACAGTTGTTATCAACTATCCATTGATTTTCCTTTGTCTCCATTTTGAAGCATATCTACAGAGTGTATTATCTCATTTTAGGTACCCAAATCTTTCTGTGTCCTTTCACATTTGTAGTTTGACCTTTCGGTCTCCAAATATACATTTGACATGGTTTTTTTCATTTTTCAAAAGTAACAAGAGTGACTAATATGATCATGTCTACCACAATAATCGCACAAAACAGATGAATGATAGTTGTTATCATTTCCACTTACTTGGTTATAACTACTGCTGGATTTAACAAATAATTTTTGTATGGCTTGATAATGTTATTTTCATTATATCCTATTCTGACCTTATCAAAAACACACTCACCACTCCTAAGTAATGCCTGAAGATTGTTTCTTCCATTGATAAAATTAGCAAGATCTGTTTCAAGAGAAACAATTTTCTTAGCTCATTTTTCTTTTTCGAGTTTTAAAGCGGCAACTTTCTCTTCTAATTGTTTTATCTTAGCATATTCATTGTCAAGTAATGAGTTTTCTAACTGAATTATTTTTTTCCAAGCATTCTTTTACAGAAACTGTTTGTTTATTAACGTTTTCAAGAGAAGTGACGTTAGACAACAAATCTTTGTTTTTCGATTCTAATAATTTAATCTTATTCGTTAAAGATTTATCATTATTTTTTGACTTCTCAACCTTTTTGAAATACCGCACTGTTAATTTTTTGTACTGATCATATAAGTCATGGTATGAATCTCTCAATTCATCAATTTCAATATGAAATTCATAATCATATACCTTGCCATCTCCTGATTCGGCTATAAAGTCAACGTTGCTAACTTCCTCAGGCTTTTCTTCTTCAAAGTTATTAAAATCCTCTTCTTACGAAGCTGCAGTCATAACATGCTTATTGGGTTTTTTGTGTTCTGCCTTGACCGTTTGAAGAAAAGGACATTATGGTCTTGTATATCTAGGCTTCTTGTAGTGATAACATATGAGTTGATTATTTTGTGCATTGCTATTGAAGTTGCTGTCTTTTGATAGGAACCTGTTGTTTCCAGTTTTCTTGTTTCCTTCTCTTTTATTCATAAACTTCTTTTTATAGAAGCAGGCATATTTTATGACTAGGAAGTTGAATTCGTTATCTCCATCTATTTGTAACTCAGTATCACTTTCATCATCATTTAATGGATTTAATTTGTCAACTGCTCTTAGTGTCATTCCTCTTCTGTAAGAAGATCCTTCACCTCGCCTAAGCCCAGCTTCATGAATCATTAAGATGCCTCTTAACTAGTTAAGTGAGATTGTATCAAGATCTTTTGTGGTTTGTAGAGCTGTCACTTTAGGTCTCCATTCCTTTGGTAATGATCTTAGAATTTTTGTTACTAGCTCGTCATTTGGATATATCTTTCCCAAGTTATTCAAAGCAATGATGACAGTATTGAAATGTCTAAAGAATTCGTCTATTTTTTCTCCTTGTTTCATACAAATAGTCTCATATTGATGCACTAAAAGACTTATTCTATGTTTCTTTACCTCATTTGTTCCTTTAAAGGTAACTTGAAGCTTGTCCCATATTTATTTTAACTGTAGAATAGTAGGATATCTTTTTGTACTTTTCTGGAGATAGTACACAAATCATATGATGTCTTGCTTTGGCATTAAGCTGTGTATTTCTTCTATCAGCATCAATCTACATTTTTATGCTGTCAGTAGCAGGAGTTGTAGCTCCAGCTTTGATAGTTTGCTAGATTTCGATATCCACCAATTAAAGATAGATTGTCATACTCTCTTTTCAATAGGATTAGTTATTTCTATTGAAGTAAGGAGGTTTTGAGACAGATAGTCCCTCAAGGTTTCTTAAGTTGTTTGCCATGATCTATCATGCGCTGTAAAACAAAATAAATGTGAAACCTTACTCTGATACCAAATGATAAAGCAAACACATGCATGAGGGGGGTGAATTGTGTGTGACAAAAAAATTTTGCAAGTTCTTTCAATTCGTATAATAAATAGATCCTAGTTAATGAATAAAAACAGTAGGAGCCTGTTAGAAGATAAGTCTTTTAAACGATAGGAGCTTATTAGGTGATAGGAACCTTTTATGGGATAGGAGCCAACTTAAACGAAAGGAGTCTACTAAATGATAAATTCTATTAAAACAATTTAAAAATAGAGGATGCCTGTTAAAACTGAAAGGAACCTCTTACAAGTTGAAAACAAAAGCAGTCTCTTTTTAAAAAGAAAACATACAAAATATAATGCATAAATTTAAAAGTTAAAGGGAGAGAGAAAAGGGACGCAATCGATTTGTACTAGTTCGACTTACAACCTAAGCCTACGTTTAGTCCCCAAGTATCCAACTTGAGTGTTTCACTATAAGAATCTAACTATTGAATTTGACGAGCCTCTTTAAGCTCACAAGTACGAAGTGTATAACAAGCTTCTAAAAGCTTACAAAAAAATCAAATGTAAAATTAAAAGTAAGTTCTCAAATAACAGTTTCTCTCTTGATAGAGTTATTTCACTTTATAAGGCACAATAAGAATGATATGACTCTCAAGAATATAGATACTGCTCAAATGTTTCGAAAGTCTGTGTATGCTCGTTGCTTCACAGGTGTTGTTGCTCTTCTTTAAATAGTCAACTTCTGTAACTAGCCGTTGCTTCATCTTAATTCTAAGTTGACTTTGTATTTTCAATATCATCTCTGCTGGAACAAAATTTTTTAGAGCTAATTGTTCGAAAAGGTAAGATCCTCCTAGATGTTAATAAGGAAAGTTTGCTAAAAAGTTTCTTGCAAGAAAGAAAATAGTTTTCCTATGATTTTATTTCCTTTTAAAAAGAAATGCCATTATGTATACAAGGAAATAAATCCATTTTGAATTTTGAAATATTATATAGTTATCATCAAAATTATTAAATATAAACCTTAAGCTAACATATTTTGATAATGAATATGAGAATGAATTCTAATGCATGTTCATAACCATAAATATTAACTCACAGGTAGAATGTGCTCCTTTGGGTCGAGCCTAGTGTCTCAAAGTGGAAGGTTCTGCTCTTGATTGATTTATAGAAAGAAAAGTAGGAATGGCTATTAATATTTAAAACCTAAACCAATTTTAGATACTTTGATAATAAGACTATGAATCAATACAAAAGAGCTTTGTTTTTAATTAAAAAATAGCAATGTCACACTTTACGAGGAGCCTATTAAAAATTCTGTAAAGTTTACAATGTAAAATGTCCCCTTCCGAAAAATGGTCATTCCTGCAATAAAAATACACTTTTATATCCACCAGTAACCACAACTCAATTTGGGCCTCTAAACTACATGTTTATGCCTAATTGAGTCCAAATTTGCATCAAAATCCATAATAATCCAATTCACAATTCAAGTATACCAATTTCTAACCCATACATCTTTATTTATACTCAATACATCAATATATTCTCAATTCTAATCAATAACAACTCAATTTAATCAATTTCATGCATTTCTATAAGAACATAACCCTTTCCAAATTTTTATCTCACAAAATTTGAAAAGTTTCCATATACCACTTTTATGAAAATTGATCCACATAATATTTTGGAATTTTAAAAATTATTTCTAGCTATTTGTGTTGGTCAAAAAAATGCCACCGTCACTAGAACGTCAGGTACATGCGCTGCTGCTAGAAAGACGGTGATCTTCACCACCTACTTATAATTGATGAGCTTGCCTCCAGGAATCTAATGGAACTGATTGTACATCAAAACTATTTCCGATTTGTGAGAATCAAAGGTGACCCATTTCTGTTCATTAGCAAAATGGTTCGATTGGTCAGGTTTTCCTCTTTTCCTATGTTTTTAGGGCCGTTAGACATGATGTTGGTGTTATTTTCACCCAAAAATGACTAAAAATAGGAGATCGGTGACTTACCTAAGTGAATTGAAACTTCTAGTCATGATTCCTCCATATTTGGGTTGCTTTTGATGAAATAAGTTGAAGGGTTTCGTAGTACGTCCCAAGAGATTTTCATAAAGTCCTAGATTGCCAGAAATGGTGGTCGGATGGTGAAGGTATGAGTATCAGAAGTTAAGGGTGAATAGTAACCTATAAGGAAAATGGTTTAAGAGAGAAATGAGCTTGAGCTTTCTTACTTATCCTTTTATAGGCTTTCCCCCTTATTGGTCCATTATGAGTAACTTAAAAAAAAAGGTCATTAAAAAAGTAGCAGAAGTTCACTATGTTGATTAAAACAAAAATAGCCTAAATGATACTGGAGCTATTTTTGAAGTTAAGAAAGAAACCACTGAAATGGAAGCATAAAGTAACACATTAAGGTCAAAAAGCCTAAATGGAATAAACTTAGACATGGAACCTTCTAAGCAATTGAAAAATGCATAAATGATTTTGTTTATGGATGAAAGAAATGTGAATGTTTGCACTAACATAAACAAATTTAGTATAGCTAATCCAAATAACAACAAGAACAAATCTATAAGAAAATCAAGGAAAAAGAGAGCTAGTACATCTCTCATCTAATGAATATAGTCACTTGGAATGTAAGGGGTTAAATAACCTAAATCAATAATAGGTTCTTAAAGATTTTCTCAACTTAGCGGAACCTCATTTTTTTGGTATGGTTAAAACCAAAATAAAAAAGGAACAATTTTATAAAGATTTACAGTTTTTAGAGAGAGATTGGATTACCCTTAGTAATTATAGGGCTCACTACAATGGAATAAGTATAATCTCTTTTGACCCTCAAGTATTCCATTTGCAAAGCTAGAGATCCTTAGACCAATTCATTCACTATAAGATTCTCCTTATTCAACCCCAAATATCTATATCTATAACTATTATCAATGATGCTAATCTTAAATTCCTGAAAGGCAATTATAGGCTAATTTAGCACCTTGAGGAGCAAACTCCACTACCCTTTGGCTTTTAATAGGGGATTTTAATTGCATGCTCTCATCTTAAGAGGTTTATACCTTTAAGAAGAAGATGAAGCATATAAATGAGGACTTATCCAATATTATTAGGAACTTTGAATTGGTATACTTGAGATTCACTAGTAATTATTTCGCTTGGAATAATGGACAATTGGAAAGTAGTTTTTTCAAATAAAACTTGTTAAGTGCTTGATAAAATATGCTTTAAAGATTGTTTTTACTCTTAGCTTTGTCAACTTTTACAATTAGCTTACTTATGACCCTTCTATTGTAATTCACTCTCAAGTAGCTAATAGTAAAAGAAAAGCTCCTTTCAGATTTTTCATTTTTAATTAACACATTCAAACTTTAGAGAAGCAATTTATAAAGGCTTGAACATTAAAGTAGTTATATCCCAAGATTTTACATGTTTATGGAGGCTAAAATCCTTCAAGTCAGAACTCGTCTCCATTTATAACAAGAATTCATATCCTTTATAAGTAGAAAAAATAACAATTTTGATTTCCCTCAATAAATGTTAAGATTTCTCTCTAAATCCTACTTATCCCTCCTTTAAACATCTCAAAACTACGACTCTAAGATAATATATAACTACATTAGAAATATTATATTCCCAATTGAAGTAAAATTTAAGAATCTTCTAGTTATGATATGGAGATAAGAATTCAAAAATTTTCTATAATGCCATCCAAGCCAAAAGGAATAAGAATAAGATAGTCTCACTACACAATGTTGATGGAATAAATATCAATGACCAAAAAGGACTACTGGATCTAGCATATAGGCACTTCAATAAGCTTTTATGAATGTTATTGAAGGTTAATTCTATACTTAAAGAGCTAAAAGCTTGCCTAGTTGAAACCTCTCATTGACATTTTGAATTTGAATTGATTAAGGATGTCACTAGAGAAGAAATAAAAGAAACAATGTTTGATTTCCATCCTAATAAAACTTCTGGGTTAGATGGTTTCGATGTAAGACTTTTAAAGGACATGGGAACTTGCAAGTAACATGGTTATCAACTCAACGAGATAATCCTTTAGTAGTGATTACTTATTATCTAAGTTGAACATGTCTCACATTTATCTCATTCCCAAAGTGGCTAATCCCTCTACATTGCATAATTGTACACTTATTGCATGTTGTAATATGATACATAAAGTTATCTAAATATTTCAGCAAACACATTAAAGAAAATGATGCCAGAGATTATAATTCCTTATCAAAGTGCCTATTTTCATTAAAGAAAACATTTTGATTACTAAAAGCTTTTCAAAAGCTATCATACTAAGAAAACAATTAAGAGTTATGCATTAAAGATAGATTTTAACAAGGCCTCCCCTTAATTGGATGTTCTTATTTACCTCTATGCATGCTATTATCTTTCCCATCAATTTTATCAATTAGATATGGAAATACACATCTTCTACTTTATTTCAATCTTGGTGAATAAAGAGCCATAAAAATATTTAAAAATGTTAGAGGATTAAAGCAGGTGATTCTTTATTACCTTATTTATTTACCCTCATTATGGAAATATTCTTAAGGTTAAAAAAGCTAAACATTTCCAAGGAACCGGAGTTTAAATTTTACTACAAGTGTAATAAGCTAAGCATCTTCAACCTCACTTTTATAAATGATATGCTACTCTTTTTTTTAGGCTACACCTATGTCAACTAAACTTTTTATCAAAATTTTAAATATCCTCAAATCCCTTTTAAGCCCAGCCTTACCTAAATATGTGCCTTTTCTTTTTAATCTGTTGATGCCAATGTCAATACAGGTATCTTAGCAATCTCCAAAGGTCTTAAACTTCATCAAATTGCATTCAAATATTTATAGATCTCTATTACTATAAGGGACCTTACTTATTCAAATTACTCTCCCCTCATGGACTTTATTCAAATAAGGCTCTCTCATTCAAGAGAGGATTCAAACTTAACATCTCTACTTTAAGTTATCTCTATACTTTTTAGTTCTTACACTTGGCACTTCCAACAAAATTATGAAAGCCATTGATAGAAAACTCAAATACTTCCTTTAGGGTGGAATAAATAGTAGGATAAAAATTCCTAAAGTGAAATGGTCAAATGTTTGTTTGCCTAAAGAAAGTGGTGGCCTTAGGATCTTCTTAGTTAAACTTTTTAGTAAATTCCTACATGTTAAGATATAATAGAAACTTAGCATTGATAAAGAAGAATTATGGCTAAAGAGGAGTCATCTATACTTCTTAAAAGGAGAAAGAATTTGGTCTGTTAAAGTGAACTTTAACACTTCTTGGACCTTAAGATAGATACTACTCACAAGAGATTTAGTGTTTCCATATATTAAACATAAAATAGGAGATGGAAGAGACATAATTATCTTGTATGATAAATAGTAGGATATAGGACATTTATACAAGTTAAGGGACTTTTAGATACTCAAAACAATCATCCTTGTATATACCTAGCTGTAATTACTAATAAAAGATAATGCTTTGTCTTGTTCAACTCATTCTACTAAAGGCTTTAAGGAAATCATAAAATAGATCCCTTATTATTCCTCAAACTTCTCTATACGTGACACTATCCAATGGTTGCAAGATACAACGATGAAGTTGATAAGTTCCTCATACATGCAACTCTTATTGGGGCCTCAAATCAGAAATCATTAGAGTAAACTAGTATGGGACTCTAATCTCATCCCATCTAACTATTTCATTTTATGGCTGGCTATTAGGATGAAACTATGAAATGTGCTTTATGCCGTTGTACTAATAAAGACTTGGACCACCTATATTTCAACTACATGTTCTCTTTAATACTGTGGAATCACATCATTAATCTCTTTTGTCTTCATTATAGCCTTTTCAATTAGACATATATAATCTTCTAGGGATCTAAATTACAATTCCAAACTAAAAATGATAAAAGGATGTTTAGACTATAATTTAAAGCCCTGGTTTATTACATATAGCATGAAAAGAACATGAGGCTATTTGGAAACAAAGAAACCAATGTTTAAACCACTACTTATATATTACTATACAAAAATATAGTTACAAAATTTTTAGAGATCTCACAAGCATTATAAGCCATAGAATTACCAATATATGGAGAATTTAGAAGTTTTAATACTTTATTATTTCTTAAAGTGTGATGTTTATTCTAAATGTTTCTAGTCTAACTCCTTCCAATCTTTATTTATCTTTTGAGTTGTAAATATTTCTACTCTTAGGCTCATCTAATGATATTCCTTACTTATCTTCTAAAATTTTTTTAGAAAATCACAAAGAAGTTGAAAAATCTCAATTTTGGTATTGTACCTAAATTGAAAAGTTTAATTATAGAAAAAAGTAGCAAGATTTGGATAAGAATAGATGTTGGCATTATAAAAATGTACACTTAATTTGAACTATCTAAACATTAATTTTATAAAAGAGTGTATGATTTTGAAAGCCCTAATATTTAAAAAAAAAGAACAAAGTCCTCAAATTTGAAACCCTAGAATGATAAATATGATGCAATCACACTTGATTCTTAAATACCTTATATAAGTCATATAATTTTATATAAACAATTTTAAGAACTCAAATATCATCAAAATATCCTAAAATTTGGTGGAATTAAGATTTATCCAAAGATTATATAAAGTTTAAACTATGAAGTCAGATTAAAATGTAGACAATGCAAATTAGTAAGGTTTGGGATAAGATTTGAAGAGTTTAGGATAAAAAGGGGCTAAATGCCACGAAGCATAGATGAAAAGGTGAGAAGAAACTTCAAAATTATGGAAACTAGTCGACTAACTTAGGTTATTGATTAATCAATATAAGTGTGGTTATCAATTCTTGTTCTTATTCTAGAACTCATTTTCTCTCTCATAGAAGGGACTTTGACTGACTAGTGCTTTATATTTTATTAGCCTATGGCTGACCATTCATACAGTCAAACTCCTTATAAACTTATAGTAGCTTCGAAGAATTGATTTTTGTAGCACATTGGTCGAATAGTAGGGTACATTACATAATCAGTGTAGGCTAAATTTTAAAAATTAATCTAAGCTTTAATTAACACTTAATATACTTTAACCATGGGTTCACTAACATATTTAAAGACTCCTCATCATATTGAGTCCCCATCGATCATACCTAATCCTCTTTTAATTATACAAAACTATCTTTACTTATTAAATTAGTAAAAATATGTCTAACTAGTTTTGTGTATTCAATATCCCTATTATCTATATTTTGTTTTTAAGCTTACTCTTAATTCACGTGATTTGGTGATTTATAGGTTTAGTAACTAAAGTCCATATTTTTTCCTCTTAAAAAAATAGCCCAATCCTTATTTACGGTGTAAACCCAACAATCGTCATTAAAGATTTAGACTTAATTTAACAAATAAATGTAAGATGTGATATATTTTTAAAATATAAATTAATAATCGACCCTTGTTGAACATTACCTATAATATGATTCAGATGATGATTCTTCTTAAATTTTCAATCCATTAGAAACATCTCATTCTTTTTATCTCTCCTATTGGGTTTAATAATTGGCTCTTTTGAAAAGTTGGTGATCATTCTTATTCTCTTTAAGGGATAATTTCTCCACATCCTATATCAACATCTTTAAGAATTTCTTAGATATAAGGTGGTTAAATTAAACAAATGTATAGATACTTCAACAACAACATTAAATTCAATAAATAGTAACTTTAATTAATACCATCACTACTACATACCATTTACTTTTCTCTTTTTAGAGATCTAGAAAACAATTAATTTGTTTTAGTTAACCTAATAAACTTAGGTCCTTGATTATCAGTGTCCTTTTCAACTTACACTTTCATGGGTTTAATTATCAATTTTTATTTAAGGAGAAAAAATCTATCAACATTTTTTATTTACCATATAAATGGAATACCATGTTATATGACTAATGATATGCATAAATGTATTTATTAGACTTTTATGTGTAAATGCATAATGAGGAGTCTTCTTTTAAACATAAAAATTTTGAATGTTCTTATAAGATAGTGAAATGATCTATCATAATTATATGTATAATGTTTGCTATAAATAGAGGCTTGACGAATAATTCTTTGAGGCCTAATTATAGCCAATGCCATACCAGTATTTGAAATCTTTTGAGCTTCTAATATGTTTTCTAGTTTTTCACTCCTTGTAGTAAATTTGGATAATGAATCCTTAAGAAACATTGATCGTCTTTTTCAATATATAATTTTCATGATTTAATGTGTCTAATATATGATATGAATGAGGATGAAAAAATGAAAGGTTAATTGCATAGCATTAAAGCTTTCCTATGTGTAAGCACTAATGCTATGCATGTAATTAACCTTTCATTTTTTCATTCTCGTTCATATATGCAACCTACTATTATTAAATTTCTTCCATTTCTTACTCATGACTTATAATTTTTTTTAACTTGTTTATAATATGTAAAATCCCTATCATTATCACTCAAATTAGATTCAAATGTTAGCTTATCTTCTTCCTTAGCCATAAAGCATATATTGGCTAGAACTCCTTCCAAATGCTCATTTTTTGATTCACTTATGTCATCCTAATTTGAAGCTTTAAGTTCTTTCCTTCTTATACATTTTATCTTTTCTTTCATATTTGTTATTATTTTTTAGTAGACAATATCTTTTCTTTCATACTGTATAGGTTTACTACATTCAAAGTCGATAATATTGGAGGATTTGCATTTTGAATCAATCTTACCTTCCTTAAAGCTTTTATTTATAGAATTTCTTTAAAAACTTCTTGAATTTCTTAGTGAGGTAGTCATCTTCACTTGATTACTCCTTTAATATTTTAGACCAAGTCCTTTCTTTTTGGAAGCGTTGTTTCTTTTTGTATCTCTTAAAGTTTCATTTCATTTGTGAGAAGAGATCAAATTGGCTCCTTCAATGGTAGTGTTTTCAAATCCTTAGCTTCTTGTATACCAGTTACTTTGGCTTCCTATATTTGCGAAAGTAACCTAAGTAGTTTTCTTACCATTTCAACATTGTTATAGATTTAAGACTTTTGAGAGATTTAATAATATCAATGAACACTATATACACGTTAGAAATTTCATCATACTTCGTTTGAAACAATTTATATTAGTGGTTAGCATGTTCAAATTTCTCTCTTTAATTTGATTTGTTCCCTCATGTGTAATTTCTAATATTTTTCAAATATTATAAGCCATTTCATATGTAGAGGCTCTACTGAATTGATTTCTTCCTAATACATAAAATAAGATGTATATGGCCTAATATTCAAGGAAACTAATACCTTATATTGAGGTTCTCATTCTTCCTTTACCTTTGGGACCTTTTGTTATATATGATTTTGATAGGTACAAAGGGGCCATTTAAAACTATTTCCCACAGGTCTACACTTTAGGTCATTAAGAAAAAATTCATGCTCATTTTCTAATAGAGATAGTGATTTCCATTAAAGAAGGAGTGTAACACCCCACTCCCGCGTGACCCGAACCCGATATCCTTGGTGATATCAGAGTCCGTGCCCTGTGAGGGTGGCGTACTACATCAGTCGGTCAAACGAATCTCAGTATAATATCTTTTTTTTGTTTTATTTGCGCGGAATAGACAGTGAACAATCTGAGCCCACGTTCATAAATAAACATGTTCAGTTAATACAATCATTCAACAATAATTTACAATC
>JAOSBL010152498.1:0-12567 GCA_027568915.1 Erythroxylum roraimae | reverse complement strand
AACTACATACGATGCGTCATTTAACCTAGGTCATGTTATCCCTAATGATTACGAATCATTAGTCGCTATAAATGAATTTCAACATAACAATTACGGATTATATCGAAATTCTAACAATGGGTTTGAAATTAACAATTCAATGAACGCATTAAAATTGTCAAATCACAATACCCATCGGGTTCATACATAAATAACCGAATAATAACGAAAGTCCGATTATCCATACACAATACCCAAATCAGTTAAAACCGGATAACACAATCAATTCCTAATAAGAGAAAGAAACAACAAAATAATTAGAAAAATACTTAACCCGGATCGTCGGCGTCGATTTTACCTCCGAACCGGCGTCGGAATGTTTAGCCTTTCATAAGTATTTTCTGAAAAATACCTTCAGCCTCCATTTTATTGTCCACCGAAAATCCCTAACCAAAAATCCTATTCCTATAGCTTCTCCACTGCTTTTATCCACTGCTTTGTCCGACTGTGTATTGCCTTCTGCGTTCAAGCCACAAGCGCCCAGCCTAGCCAAAGCTGCCTGCGCCTGTGGGTCCGCGTCTCTCGCCCAACGTCTGCTCCTCTCTCGGCTGCCTTGTGTCCTTGCTGTTGCGCTGATTTTTGTCTTTGTTGTGCGCCTCCAGCCCTCTCTGCTTGCGTCGTCTCCTGTTTTTCAATTAAATGCAACCTGCTCTTTTAAATCCCAGCTACCGTGTTGACTGGACAAATTAATTGGCTGCCCTGCGTGCGTGCTCTTCTCTTATGCGTTGCTCCTTAATTGCTCATTTGGTTAGACAATTAAAATATCTCTTTTGTTTCAAAAATATACCAGCATATCCAACCTAGCAGTAAACACAAATTAAACATCAGTTAAGCATTTTATCTTAAAAATAGGATTGAAATCACATAGAAATACATGATAAAATATAAGATAATTCAATCCTATCAAGTCCCCAAATAAAATTATAAAGAAAAGTTTAGTGCTTTTGCTATTTAGTCCTTGCCTGCACTTGGCTATTTTTTTAGTTGATGAAATAAATCTATGGTTGGAATTTAGATGTAATTTCTCCCTTTATGCCATAAGTTGAATATGATTAGTTTTACCTATAAGGTGTTTTTCTTGTCTTCTTCTTATATAGTTTTATTTACTCTTTTTTTATCGTAGTAAGTTTAATCAAAATAAATGTTTTGTATATATGGAAGTGTTACATACATGTTTTGCTTAAAAACATAAATAAAAACAAATTGCTCGCTTTTCAACTATAATCACTTAGAACTCTAATAAGTGGAGTCGTAGAGAGAGGTGCTCTTGCTTCTTTCTACTAAAAATTCATATTTTTTTTCTTGAATTGTACTAGTTTGTTCCATTTATAGGAGTCTTTCTACCTTGCGTGAATGGTTTTTTTTTTAACTATTTGGGAAAGTTCCTATAGATGCTACTACCAAAGGGAGCTCCAACCCCTCTTTTGAGCAACACCGGGTGGATCCAATAGAGGAATGCGCAAGTAATTAATAATACTAACTTGAAGTCATATTACTTGAAGGAGTGACATTTCCTAACTCTAAAGGAATCTTTGAAGATGAATATTAGTTCTAAGTTTAGGGACACTTCAGGTGAGAAGAAAAAGGAAAATATGAACAAATCTTTGAATAATGTAGTAGCTACTTCCCCACATGTGGAGAAACCAACTTTTTTTTCAGACTATAGGAATCAATGGTCTTATAACTCCCTTAATAGAAGTACTCCAAGCTAGAGTTAGAGCTTGGTCCTCTATTCTTATAGGTTTTTTCTTAAGCGAGAGATGCTCCTGTCCTCAAGTTCCAAGTATGGGCAAAGACCAATTGATGAAATAAAGGACTTGGCAAAATCATTTTACTTAAATAAGAAACATTTCTTTTCAGTTTATAAATGAAGGAAGCTTAAATGAGGTTATTGTTAGGTTCCGATCATGCATCTCATACATAATGTATATCAAATATATGTAGTAGAAATAAAACAGAACCTTAAAAACTAGATCCACTCATACATATAGATATAGAAAAACAAAAACATGAAATGTAAGATGTTTACATACCTTTCCAACGATCTCCTTAATTTTTTAATCTTCTAGGCGTTGGGTTGTCGTAAACCATAATGATCAACATAGACCGTCTCTAATGAAAGTCTACATGAATATAGAAGGATGAGATCTCACTAGGAAATGATCGGAATTCTTTCTTTGTGCTAGCAAAGACAAGAACTCTTGAGAGAGTTTGAGAGAAAAAATGTGTGTGTGAAAAAATGAACCTTTCTTTTTCTCTTTATGTGTCTTACACAAGATGCACGAAAATCATCTTAATTTTCTGCACAATATGGCCTTCCATAACCCCCATCACTAACGAAAAGTTATGGGAAGTTAATGGTCATGAATAACATGCATTAATGGAAGTTATGGGTAGTTAATAACCATGAATAACATGCATTAATGGAAGTTAATGACCATGAATAAGATGCATTAATGGAATCCAACAACATTTGTTTCTAATCCATTCCATGCAACATTTTCTACCATGATCACATAGCAATAGAATCCTGAAACACTCTCTCATATCTTGAATCACCATTCAAGACCATTTTACTCGTCCTTTGGATCTCCTATGTGTGTGACCCATTAGGTTCCTGGTTTAGTTGTCCACTTGAATTAACATTTAATTTAAGTCAATAGTAGTATCTAGCAACACGTCCTGACCCCCAATTGACCAAAAAGTCCATGGTTTGGCTACAAACCCTTCTATACGCAATGTTGCTATGCAGTTCTTTCTTTCACTATCTATACCGCATTTGGTTCAGAGTATGGTCAAAGTGTCAACTCCTACTAGACTAACTATGTCACATCTAGTCCAAGCCAAACCCCTGCGGTTATTGTTATTTTTCTGCAGCTGGTGTTTTTGCTCATATGCTCTTGCTAAACTCATGGCAGAGCACAAATCTGGTGGTTTCAAAAGTTGAACATCCAATCGAATGGAATCATCCAAACCGGCAATGAATAAGCCTGCGTGAAGGTGATCCGGTACAGTTTCGTTTGCATGTGCCAATTTTTCCTAAAATTGCTTCTAATATTGCTCAATTGATCCCGTCTGTCTAAGGGTAACCAAATCCTCGATTGGATTACTGTTCTCCGGAGGACCAAATCTCTGAAAGCAATATTTCAAAAACTCAGCCCAAGACAGTGCCTTTAGTGTTCTTGAGTTGGTAAAACCACATCTGTGCTTCTCCTAAAAGGTGGAATCCAGCTAATCCAACCTTTTCTGCCTCCCATGTATTCTGATTTTCAAAGAATTGCTCACCGCGATGTGCCCAAATTAAAGGATCTTTCGATCCATCATAGGTCGGAAAGTCCAATTTAACATATCGGGGAACCTGAGATGTGTAAGTTCCTGGCTGAGAGTGATTACCTTTTGTGCTGTCAAAATTTTTAGGTTGGGTCGAATGTTCTCTAAGTGGAGTATCTCCACTATTTACCTCGCTGCTAGTCGAACGTGATTGGACAAGTCCCGATCCTATGATTGCTTGCAATAGCTTGGATAACTTCTCGTCGATTCGCTACTCCATAGCTGAGAGTTTAGCATCAACACGATCTCTTTCCTCCCTTAAACGGGCATCGATATCATCGTCCATAGTGATAGGCTCTGATACCAAATTGTTAGGACCCTTGGTCATATATCGAGTCACAGGACAATGTAAAGAGTAATCTTGCAACTCTGTTATATCCCTGTTCTTGTTAGAATTCTTCTTTCTACCTATTTTGGAAGAAGAAAAGAAATTCGGCTCTAAGGGAGACCGAAACCTTGGACCTCGTTCGAGAGAGCTCCAAACCTTTGTTTTGATAAAATATGACTTGCTTCTTTATTCATGAAATGGCCCTTATATAGGCAGTGTTCACATAGGAAAAGGAAATACGAAAACCCTAATTAATATGATTTCCTAGAGTAATAAGGAAACATGTAATATGTTTCCAATAATAAACCTAAAACCTTTTAAGCAATTTAAATAAAACGTGCAACCTAATTAACGTAACTTGCGGCTGTATTTTTGTCCTATAAACACGTCCATAACATTTTACATCTCCTAAAGTGTATGAGCGCTTTACACATGGAAAGTTCAAGAAAAAGTATCTGGCAACTACTAAGTGAACAAGTCAAATTACTTGGTCTATTTTATTAATTAGTCTGCTGTTATTAGTGGCTAGAAACTACTTGGAGTCCTTATCTAAGGGATAGTTATGTTCCTATATATATTGAATATAGTCCTTATCTAAGGGACAATTATGTTCCTATATATATTGAATAAAGACAACAGGCAAGAATGAGTCGCCTTTTATCCAGAAACAACATAGTATCGGAGATCGGAGAGTTCTCTCATCACCAATGAGTAAATTCATGAGTAAATTCAACAAAAAGGGAAGAAAAGTTGAAAAACACTCTTAGCCCTTTTTTAATTTCGTTGTACAGAGATCCATAACTAGATCCTACAGTAGGAGCCTTAACAACCACATTGAAATATGTTGGTGAACTTCACATGAATTCAAGACTAGAATAGTCTCCCTTATGGTGACTCAATAGGTTCCCACACATAATGAAAGAGTAAGGTTCAGTCAACTTGGATTCTTTGATTACCTGAAAGTACCCTGTAGGTAAATAGAGTGAAAAAGAATGACACAGTGAATTACGTGGTTCGATTAATTCAACCTACTTCCAAGAGAAAGAACGACTACTATGATATTTCTTCATCTTTTTTGTAGCACTCCACTCTCGCAAGACATGTACCCGATATCCTGAGTGATATCCGAGTACGTACCCCGCAAGGGTGGCATGCTAAAACAGTTATTCAGTCAAAATTCATTACAAAATTTTTGTTTCCTTAAAACAATGTACACGTATGCGGAAATCGCTAATCAAATCGGGTCCACTTTATTTAAAAACATTTCCATTCACAAGTGTTACAATAGCCATTTGGGCCCATTTCAGATACAAAAAACTTACAACCATAATGTCATTTCGTTATCAAATCAATCACATACATTTAGTACAATTCTTGCATAACATAATTCAAAAATAAAATCACTGAAGACATATGCAGGTGCAAACTGATCCCGACTCTTAACTCATGCTCATTTGTAATTGGTCTAATTGGATAACTCCTCTGAACCTAAAAAGCCACGTTGCAATTTTTTATGAGTTTTGCGAACTCAATGAGTGAATCATCATTGATGATTTCACCCAGGTCAAATACACAAAATCACATATTTCACTGATGTTCATTCAGATCATGAATAATCCAAATACTCACATTATTATGGCACATCACATATTCATTATGAATCAAAACAGATATATACAAATACAGATGCATATGAGACTCCATATTCGTTATTATTGTTGTGACCGAGTGCCTATCACATACGTACACAAATACTGGCTCATTGGGCTCAATTAGAACAGAATTACGGAGCATAGCTCTACGTGCAAAATCAGAAATCACGGAGCAAAGCTATATGTGCAAGTGCTTTCATACTGGTTATTCCAGTCACAACGCCTTTATTTGAGCATGCATTTGATGAAATGCAACAAATACAAAATATGTCATGTTTAACAATCACATATGATGCACAGTCAGAAATCTCATAGTCATCAGACCTAAATTCGGCATTCAACTTTATTTGAGAATTCACATAACATGATACAAAATCAAAATCCCATAATCTTCGAATCTAAGCCCGAAATTCAACTTTCGTTGAGAATTCACATAGCATTCAGAATTTTAAAGCAATCAGAGTACTTCCAATACATTCCCAATTATTAACTCCTCGGACTTTAAGTCTGGAATTCATAAAGAAATCAAAGAATACAATTATCATTCAGAATTTTACAGTAATCAGAACACTTCCAATACATACCCAAATATTAAACTCTTCGAACTTTAAGTTCGGAATTCATAACAAAACACAAACAATTCATAATTGGAAGTTAAACAAATCAAATCAATCCTAGGAAAATCATCTAGGTTGACTCACAGTATGCTCCAATATGCTATTGCCTGGATGGACCGACAATGTCTGATTGGCGTCCAATGTGCTCTTTTATAACATACAAAACACATTCACAAATATCACACTTTTGCACAAATGTATAAGTATTCCTTTAGGAACATCTACTTATATAAAATATGCACAATGCGTGTTCAATGACAATTCCGGGTATCTTATTGTGATCCTTATCATCAAATCATTCGGATATCAAAACCCTTACTAATATAATTTGTACTTATAATTTGGAACATAATAAAACAATGTGAAATCAATTTCATAACCTAATTGACCACTTCATATTTTTCTAACAACATGCTTTCGAATCAACTTTGCATAATCATTCTGATAGGGTAAATGACAAAATTAGGCAACACTTCCTTCTAGAAAGTTGTTCTCCAATGTCTTAAGTTTCTAACGATACCAAGTTCATCCAATTTGGTTTAGTATACTGGAAGTTATACTCAAAAGATTTTAGACTGTTCTTAAGCTTCAGCAAAATTCTTATCTCAACTTCAAATCAGATTCTGAAATTCTTAGAGGCAGAATTAGAATTTAATCTCTTCAGACAATTTGTAGCTTTATGTCTCTAGTGTAATTATAATTAATAATCATCTCATTCTGAGGTCCACAGATCAAGATATAGTCCAATTACCGAAGTATGTTCAGTAAAAATCATCCCAGTTATCATGCTTCAACACAGTCACATTTTCATCTTAAATTCATCAATTAATCCATTTCAGAAAGTCCTAATTTTTGGTGGAGATGAAGATCAATGTTTTATGAGTCTATTGGTTAAAAAATCAAGTCATTTGGATATCGGATGAAGAAGTTATAACAAAAATACCGAAGGATGTTCAAAAACAACTCTCTTCGAATAACGTTGAAAGTTGCGATCGTGCAGACACTTGTGAAGTTGCGGTCGTGCAGAAGCAAGATCATGACTTTGCTGGTTCTTTAGGGAAATCACAATCGTGCTGAAGCATGATCATGCTTTCTCTCTTCTTCTTCTCCGAATATCTCTTCTTCTTCTTCTTCTCCTTCCATTTTTTTATTTTATTTAATTTTTTTCCAGATTAATCACTTCTAAATCATCAATTATACATTTCTATACCCACTACAAACTCTAAACAAGTCATAATCAAATTTACACTTCAAACACCAAAAATCCGAAACTTCATATTCACTTCCTCTCTCTACTGTAAATTTTCCAAAAGCTAATTCTCACATCAATTAACTCAAATAACGCTCAAAACAATTCTTCTAACTCATTTTTAGCTCATCAACACACACACAATTCAAAAATCCAAGATTGACACTTAAACATCAAAATCCGATTCTTATACATGCAAATTTCAATTTTCTGCATTTTATTTATCTATCATACTTTCATCTTATGCATTTTTTTCCACCTTTCTATATCACGACCTTACCCAAATTTTCATCCTTTATCATCAAACTCATTTAAATTCATTTATGCCGATACTCAACAGATTCATGCAAGTACAGTGACAACAACCCATTTTCGGTTTTCTCTAAACCAGAACAGAGTATATTCAACAATTTTCCAGTCCTCTTCCGTAACCCATTTCAAACTAAAACCGATCCTATTTCATTTTTCTATATCACAAATCTTTCATCTGATTCTTTCATCACCGAAACCGCATTTCTCAAACCCATGTATGCATGTATATATTTACACCGTAAAACATCAACAACAAACACTTACTTGATTCAACTATTCCCAGCAATAAGAGTGAATCAATAACAACCAATAAGAATGACAATTCAATATTCGGTGATGGACAGGAACAAAGAGAGAGTTCTTTGCTGAATGCTTTCGGTGAATATCAACAGTTACAGTAATCACTTTCTAACCAAAACACAAGCTACATGTAATCTTTCCTTACTCAAAACCAGACCATGTGGCTGTATTGCATGTATCACATATGTCGCTTAAACAAGTCTGCCACTTATCACCACACATACAAGCCATTTGTCATATACATATATTGCCACGTGTCACACTATAATTAGCCCATACATTAATATTTTTTAAAATTCAGCAAAAATTTCAAAATACCTTGAATATACCAAAATTGTCAAATCACATTTTAATCACTTTTAATAACTCAATTATACCCGGAAAATGTCAATGAATGAATGTACAATCATATGAATGTGCAAAAATGTGCATGTCATATTTAGCTTAAGCAAGGTATGCATTTCCTACTTTCTCAGTAATTTCTCATAATTTACAATTCTAGCCTTAATATGGGAAACGGGATGCTACATTTTTTCTGTACAAGATATAGAGTTTTATAATGTGCAAACAGTTTCTAATTTAGGAAAGAAACCCATCTATGGAAGGCTATAATTAGGAGAGATTGCCTCCAATTTAGGAAGACCAAAATAGAAGGAAATCCCTCAATCTCGTGATTTCCACACTCTCCCTCAAGTTGGATCGTAAATGTTGATCTCCAACTTGCCAATGAAATCATCGAAATTTTGCCTTGGCAGCCCTTTAGTGAATATATCGACTGTTTGCTCCTTCGTAGGAATATATATCATGCAGATTATCCCTTCTTCAACTTTCTCTTTGATAAAGTGTCGGTCCACTTCTATATGCTTGGTTCTGTCGTGTTGAATTGCATTGAAGGAAATACTGCTTGCTGCTTTGTTATCACAATAGAGTCTCATAAGTGATTCTAATGTGATATGTAGTTCTTGCAAGAGTTTCCTTAGCTATAATCCTCACATATATTGTGTGCCACAACTCTAAACTCAGCTTCAGCACTACTTTGAGCCACTACATTTTGCTTTTTGCTTCTCCACGTAACTAGATTTTCCCATACAAAGGTGCAATATCCAGAAGTTGATCTTCTATCATCTGTAGAGCCAGCCCAATCTACTCCTGTAAAAATTTCTAGTTCCCTTCCATCAGATTTCTTAAAGAATAGGCCTCTACCAGGAGAACCTTTAAGGTGCCTGAGAATCTTATACACTCCTTTAAGGTGAGCCTCCTTCGGTGCATGTATATGTTGGGTTGCCACGCTTAATGCGAAGGCGATGTCTGGTCTGGTATGAGAGAGATATATTAGTCTGCCCACCAATCTTTGATATCTTTCTTTGTCAACTGATTTCCCTGCATTAATCATTCCCCTACTTGTTTCTATAGGAGTATCACTCAGCTTGCAACCTAGCATCCAGTTTCATTTAATAGATCAATCACATACCCGCATGCCTAAGAAATATCTCATTTTGCCAAGGTCTTTATCTTCTCATTCAATGGCTAGGACTTTCTTCAACCTTGCCATTTCGAACACATCATCCCCTGTTAGTACAATGTCGTCCACATGCACAATTAAGATGATTTTCTTCCCTTCTTTAAAGAACATGGTATGATCTGAATGGCCCTGTTGATATCCTTGACCCTTTATTACTAAGTGAATCTATCAAACCATGCTTTTGGAGACTGTTTTAACCCATACAATGATTTCCTTAGCTTACAAACTTTTCCTTCCTTCCCCTATTTATAAAAACCAAATGGTAAGGTCATAAAGACTTCTTCCTCTAACTCACTATTTAAAAAGACATTTTTTTATGTCAAACTGTTGGAGTGGCCAATCTAAGTTGGCTGCCAAAGAGAGTAAGACTTGTGTTGTATTCAATATTGCCACAAGTGCAAAGGCCTTTGTGTAGTCAATTTCATAAGCCTGAGTAAACCCTCTTGCAGCAAGTCGTGCCTTGTACCGTTCCACCGTACCATTTGTCTTATACTTTAATGTGAATAACCATTTGCACCCTACTAGTCTTTTTCCTTTTGGTAACTCCACCACGTGCCATGTCTCATTCTTTTCAAGAGCTCTCATTTCCTCCAGTACTGCTCCCTTCCACTTAGGGTTTTGAAAAGCCTCATGAATATCTTTTGGGATTATGATCCTCTCAAGTTAGAGGTAAAAGAACGATGTTTGGTAGATAAGGTATTATAGGACATGCATTTTGACATAGGATGAACATTACAAGAGCGTGGTTGTTTTCTCAGAGCAATAGGAAGACTTAGGTCATCAGAATTTATTACCTGGTCATGGTGGGCTGGATTTGTTACTGGGTCCGACTCCTTTGGTGTTTCGAGTGTGAGGTTCTCTTGAGATTGTGGTTTTCGCCTCCTTGAGTAAACCAACACTTCTTTTTGTTTCTTTTCATCTTCTCCCAAAATTGCTGAAGGAACTCCACTTGGTGAGGTTTTTATGGGTCCAGGAAGAAGGAACTCAAAATCCACGAATCGAGCTTCATTCAAGTGTTCCCCCTGAAGCGAGGGCTACGAGTGATGGGATGTTTTTTCAAAGAAGGTCACATCACGGCTAATTAACATGCGATGAGTGAGGGGGTCATAACACCATAGCCTTTTTGAGTAGGGGAATAGCCAAGGAAGACACATTTAATGGCTCGTGAATCTAATTTGGTGCGATTATGAGGGTGGACATGAACAAAGGCAGTGCAACCAAACACTCTTAATGGCAAGTCAAAAATGAGTCTTGGGGTGGGGAAGGATTCATGGAACTTTTAAACTGTGTGATAAAGGAGAGGATACAACTAGGCATCCGATTGATTAGATAGGTGGCTGTAAGGATAGCATCCCCCAAAAAATTTTAGGCAAGTAGGTAGTGAAGAGTGACGCTTTGCCAACTTCAAGGATGTGTCGGTTTTTTCTTTCAACAATCCTATTTTGTTGGGGTGTATCTACACATGAGCTCTGGTGGATTGTGCCATGCCTTTGAAGGTATGTGCCCAATATTTTATTAAAGTACTCAATACCATTATCAGTATGAAGGATTTGAATATAGTTTGAAATTGGGTATGGACCATAGAATGGAAATTTATAAAGACTGAACGAATCTCAATCCTATCACGTAAGAGGTACACCTAACAAATACTTGGATGGTCATTAATAAAGGTGACAAACCATTTGGAGTGTGTTCTATTTTGAGTTCGAGATGGCCCTTATGAATCATGGTGAATGGTTTGGAGGGTTGATCTAGGAAATTGTGCCCTTTGGTGTTTTGCAAATATACAAATTTTACACTAAAAATCATTGAACTGTTTATTCAAGAAAAGGGATGTGGATACAAACATTTCATATAATGAAAATTGGGCTGACCCATCCTAGAATGCCATAATAAAAGTAAGAAATGCAGAACCACAACCAATCCTAACATGATACTGAGTAGTGTGACGTCGATCACTTACAATCTCCTCAAAGTAGTAGAGTCTCTCACACTCCTTAACATTGCCAATCGTCTTCCACGTTGACAGATCCTAAAAGGTGCAATAGGAAGGGAAAAAATTAGCTGAACAATTCAATGTCCTAGTCAATTGGCTTATAGATAATAAGTTACAAGCTAATTTAGGGACATGAAGGACATGATCAAGAGTAATAGAGTCAGATAATTGAATACTCCTTTTGCCAACTACTAAGGAGATAGAACCATCTACAATTTTAACCTTTAAATTCCCAGAACAAGGTGCGTATGTAGTAAATAATTGATAAGCACCAGTCATGTGAATTGAGACTCCTGAGTCAATAATCCATGGATTATTAATACAATTACTTAAGGCTTTTAGACAGCTACCCTGTTGGGCTAATAATTCAGAAGCAGATGATGGACTAGATGTTTGGAAAGTCGAGAACAACTCATAGAGTTTCTCCAGTTGTTCAAAACTAAAGCTACCATTATTATTTTTTCCTCCCGAATTCTTTTTAGTCTGAGAATTAACTTTGGCTTAATAGTCTCGATTTTTCTGTCTGGGTTTCCAGTTTGCTAGTTTCCCATGCAAATCCTAACAATGGTTTTTCACAGTGTTCGCACCAAGGACGCCCTTTCTGCTGTTTTGGGTTCAAAGTCTGTTGCTAGGTTAGGACATAGTTTATAAGTTGATGATCTTGGTTGGAGCCCACTTGCCATTTATTTTGGCCAGATCATGATCCACGAGCTGCCAGGCAGAGGACTCATGGGTTTCTTTCTCCTTCAACATGGCTTGCCACCGTCTCTCCTCATGGTGCACCTCTGCAAATGCCTTTCTCGTCGAAAGCAAAGGGCGTCAGATCAAGATTCAGCCCCTCAATTCATCGAATTCGTGATTCAACCTAGCCAGAAACTCAAAAACCTGTTTGCTTTCTACCTTCCTCTTGTTGTGTGTGTTGTCGTTAGGCCATTCCCAAGCCTCATCTGAACTCAGATCGAGTTCTTGCCAAAGCCCCACCATTTCCATATAATACTCGGTGATTTCCCTTTCACCTTGTTTCAATTGCCACAACTTGGTCTTGATCTCAAAGATTTGGGAAGCATTTTCAACATCTGAGTAGGTCTCTCGAATGGCCTCCCAAACATCATGTGCCATTGGCAAAAAACAAGGAGGCCTTTCCGATTGAGGGCTGCATCGAGTTCCCTAGCCATGTGGTGACCATCAAATTTTCGGATCTCCAGTGTTGCAGAGCCAAGGT
>JAOSBL010152362.1:0-12582 GCA_027568915.1 Erythroxylum roraimae | reverse complement strand
CTGCTTCTTTCTTCTTGTTTCTTGATCTTTCAAGAATCAGTTATTCAGTTAAGTTCTGTAACTAACTCAAGCTGATTATTAAACTGATGTGGTATCGGTTCTTTCGTCTCACTTCCTTCCGTCTATTTTTTTTGTTTTGCGCGTCTTCCGTCTGTCTTTTATTTTGCACCTTTCGTCTGTCTTTTGTTTTGCGCTTCCGTCTGTCTTTTGTTTTGCGCTTCCGTCTGTTTTTTTTATCGTCTGACATTTATCTTTTGCGCTTCTGTCTGATTTTTGGCTTCGCGCTTCCGTCTGATTATTGCTTTGCTCCTTCCGTCTGATATTCGTCAGCTTTCGTCTTACTTTCTTCTTTCATTATTATTTGTTCTTCATCAAAATTATTTACGTAAAGTCATTTTGACTTAACAGAAGACACTGGCGGCACCAACAACACCAATGGTTGCAGCAGCAACTTCTTTGTGTGGTGGCTAGGGGTTTCATCTTTATGATTTTAGGGTTTGTAAGAAGAAGAATATGGAAGTTTGGTAACAAGGATAAGGGTCTCCTAATATTGGGATAAGCTTATTCTAGGGTTAGAATAAGAGGTGTTTGATAATATGGATAACTTTGAAGATGTTTGGATACTAAAGTAGGATCTATCTTGTTTGGTTACAAGGTTGATGTAACCTAAACCAAGAAAAAGGCTTGTTTAACTTTAAGATTAATGTAATATTAATAAATTTATTCCAAACATAAATTTTAAATTATTTTAAAATTAAAAATCAATTCCAAAATTAAATTAAATTATTTTATTTTATATGATTAAGATTAATAATTAAATTGATTCCTATTTAAATTCTAGAAAAGTAGTTTCTAAAGTTAAAATTAATTGTTTTTAGTTAGATTAAAATTAATTAATTAGAATCTTTGAAATTAAGAAAATGTTTATTAATTAAATTTGTTCCAATTTGATGGAGATGAATTAAATTTATGATTTTATTTGTTTAGAGAATTATTATTCTATTTATTTAGAAATTGTTTATTTCTTTATGAATAACAAGTTTCTTGATTTATTAGAAAAAATATTTTTCTTGGTTAAATTTTGAAAAGTGTTTTCATTTATTAATTAATAAAAATGAACTTTCTTTAATAATCATTTTCTAAAGTTAAAGTGATTTTGGTTTTAAAAAAATTAAAATAAGAAAAAGTTTCGTAATTATTTCGCTACGCACGGGATCAAAAGCTAGTCCAATTTGCCAACAATAGTATTAAACCCAACTTTAATTCTTTAACTTGATTAAAATTGTTTGATTGTTAATTTTGGGTTATGGAATTGAAATCATAAACCATTAAAATTGGATTAAGATCTTATTAACATTAATCTGGAAAGTTCAAATTGAAAATTTTGAAATCTTAAATTCAATTTAGAATTGAAATTACAATAAGATTGTAATTAGAAATTGAAAAGCCAAAGTTAAGATTTAACATAGACGCATAATATGAAAATTGTAATTTAGAAACCCAAAATCTGAAAAAGTTCAGATTTATAGGAGGTATATTGAAATCAAAAGTCCAAAACATTAAAAGCACCGAAAGATGAGAGTTAGCAGTGTTATGCATATGATGCTTGTGGATGTTTGTCATTTGTATGGGTTAGAAAATTATGTGTACTGTTGTTATGTTGTTGTTGTTCGTTGCGTTATTTTGGATTTTTTGAGAATCCCATCACAATGGCAATATGCAATTGAACCACGTGGTGATTGCAATGGCTTGAATTGCTGTTATAGTCAACGGTTAGAGAGGCGGCTGCTAGTGGCGCGAGTAGGAGTTAGTAATTGCAATAGGCTTGAGACAACTGGCGTTGTTGGAGAAGCAAGCAAGAAGAAATTGAGAGTTGTGATGCGTACGACAATAGTGTGGGATGTCGTTGGTTGGCGGTAGCCTTAAAAAAGGCTAACAACAGCTTGAAGAACGTCAGAGTAAGGGCTGCGACACTGCCTTGTTGCTGGAATAAGTTAATGAAATGATGGAACAGAAGCTGTTGGCTAGCGGTCCGAACATGTGTGAATGGCAGCTGCACAACAGCGTGAACATGCGTGAATGGCAGCTACACGTTTAGTTGTGACGCTGGACAGTGAAGAAGACACTGGCAGTGCCGATAACGTTAGTGGCTACACCAACTGCTTCTTTGTATGGTAGCTAAGGTTTCATCTTTATGATTTTAGGGTTTGTAAGAAGAAGTATATGGATGTTTGGTAGCAAGGATATGGGTATCCTTGTAACAGCCTAGATCACCTGCTTACAGATATTGTCCGCTTTGGGCCTTGGCCCAGCCAACCCCTCATAGTTTTGCTTTTCCCGAGGCCTTCCCAGGAGGTCACCCATCCTAGAACTACTCTCACCTAAGCACATTTAATCTCAGAGTTCCGATGGGATCTGATCCATTAGGCCATAGAAAACGCGTTTGTAAGGGAGAGGTATCCACACCCTTATAAGGCATGCTTCGTTTCTCTCTCCAACCGCTGCGGGATCTCACACTCTCCACCCCCCTTAAGGCCCTGCCCTCTTTGGGGCCCAGCCTAGCTGGCACAACAGTTTGGGTACCGGCTCTGATACCACTTCTAACAGCCTAGATCACCTGCTTACAGATATTGTCCGCTTTAGGCCTTGGCCCAGCCAAGCCCTCACCGTTTTGCTTTTCCCGAGGCTTTCCCAGGAGGTCACCTATCCTAGAACTACTCTCACCTAAGCACATTTAATTTTGGAGTTCCGATGGGATCTGGTCCATTAGGCCATGGAAAACGTGTCTGTAAGGGAGAGGTATCCACACCCTTATAAGACGTGCTTCGTTCCCCTCTCCAACCGATGTGGGATCTCACAATCCTGATATTAGGATAAGCTTATGCTAGGTTTAGAATAAGAGGTGTTTGACAATGTGGATAACTTTGAAGATGTTTGGATACTAAAGTAGGATCTATCTTGTTTGGTTATAAGGTTAATATAACCTAAACCAAGAACAAGGTTTGTTGATCTTTAAGATTAATGTAATATTAATAAATTTATTCCAAACAGAAATTTATTATTTTAAAATTAAAAATCAATTCGAAAATTAAATTCAATTATTTTTCTTAATGTGATTAAGATTAATAATTAAATTGATTTCTATTTGAATTCTAGGAAAGTTGTTTCCAAAGTTAAAATTAACTATTTTTAGTTAGATTAAAATTATTTAATTAGAATCTTTAAAATTAAGAAAATGTTTCTTAATTAAATTTATTCCAATTTGATTGAGATAAATTAAATTTATGATTTTATTTATTTAGAGAATTATTATTCTATTTATTTAGAAATTGTTTCTTTATTTATGAGTAACAGATTTCTTGATTTATATAAAAAAAAATTCTTAGTTAGATTTTGAAAAGAGTTTTCATTTATTAATTAACAAAAGATTAACTTTCTTTAATAATCATTTTATAGAATTAAAGTGATCTTGGTTTTCAAAAAATTAAAGTAGGAAAATTTTCGTAATTATTCCGCTCTGTACGGGATCAGATGCTAGCCCGATTTTCCAACTTGCTATCAAAGCCAACTTAAATTCTATAACTTGATTATAATTGTTTGCTTATTATTGATCTTGGGTCATGGAATTGAAATCATAGACCTTAAAAATTAAATTAAGATCTGATTAACATTAATTTGAAAAGTTCAAATTGAAATTTTGAAATCTTAAATTCAATTTAGAATTTAAACTACAATAATAGAGTAATTAGAAATCAAAAAGCCAAAGTTAAGATTTAACATAGACGCATAATCTAAAAATTGTAATTTAGAAACCCAAAATCTGAAAGAATATTTGTCTTGCCTCTCGTTCTCTCTCAAAAGAGCGCAAGTTTTGGTCCTACCGTGAATGTGCATCGTGAGACTTGGGAGTTTTTCATTACAAGCTGATTTATTGTCTTTCTTTTCAGCATCATGGAATCAAGTTTGCAGAAACTATCTATCCGAGAGAAAGAAGATGCTGAGTTCATGATTCCTACGGAAGATATTCAAAGGGAGGAGATTAACTATGAGCTATGTCTGTTAGGCAAACTGGTCGGCAAAAGAGCGATTAACGCAGAGGCGTTAGAAAGAACGTTGATGAGTCTGTGGCGTCCAATGAGGGGAGCGTACATTAATCTGATGAATGACAACAACCTCTACATAATCCAGTTTTATCACCATTCCAACATGAAGAAGATGTTAGTTGGAGGGCCGTAGTCGTTTAACAAATGTATTTTGTTAATGCATCAATGGAAGGAAGGGGAAAACCCAGCGGATGTCGATTTCATCACTACTGATATTTAGGTATAATTTCATGGTCTCCCTCTGGTTACGCGTCTGAGGCGTTGGCTAAAAACATTGGGAACTTGATGGGAACCTATCTGGAATACGACTCAGCGCAAAGACGTAGTTCATGGAATAGCTACATGAGAGTCCGGGTTCGGATAAACGTGGAAGAACTGCTAATGAGGAAGAAGTGTATAAGAAAACAGGGAGCGGCACCAATGGAAATAACATTCAGCTACGAACTTCTTCCTCTCATATGTTATCTTTGTGGAATAATAGGGCATAGCGAATCCAATTGTCTCAAGTCACTTGAAAGGCCGGCAGAGGAGCTCTGTTGTGAATGGTCGAAGGAAATCTAGGCAGAAGTTCGAGCCCGAAATGCACGACGGAAGGTGCAATGGAAACGTGATCCAGGGAATGAGATTGGCGCTGATTTTGCTGCAATAAATCCGAATCCCAATTATTCTCAATTTGCTGATACGAATCTTCACAGGATAGGCAATAACTTCTCTTTCTATCCGAAGAAGATTTCACTAAAGTCCACGGTAGGATCTACTTCTAATGCGGGCCATAATTATTCAGCATCTACTAGAAGCAAAACAGAAACGGCGGCTACCACTGCCTTTGGATCAATTAATAAAGAAGCTTTGGTCATGGATATAAAGGAAAGCAAAAAACGTCCCCGACAAGGAAACACAGGAATTATTGTTGTAGAAGAGATGAACACAAAAGTTATGATTGTGTCCAACCCCCTACATCAATTACCAGCAGCCAATCTTGCTCAGCAGACCTGCCGAGAGCCATGAGTTACATAGCTTGGAACTGTCGTGGATTAGGCAACCACCAAACAATTTGTTCTCTGAAGGATCTTGTTAGATTAAATAAGCCTTGCATTCTCTTTTTAAATGAAACTATTGCGAACTCTATTAAGATCGAAGAAATAAAAAATATGTTGAAGTATGATTTCTGTTTCTATGTTGATCGGCTTGGCCGCAGCGGCGGTTTGGCCATGTTATGGACGAATGCTATTTCAGCTACTGTTACAGGCTTTTCAAACAATCATATAGATCTGGTTATTGATGATTTGACTAATTTCAAATGGCGTCTTATTGGTTTTTATGGTTTCCCCGAATACGTTAGAAAATGCACGAGTTGGGAGCGACATAACATGCCTTAGGTTTGTTTTGGAGATTTTAACAATCTTCTGTCCATTAATGATAAACTGGGAGGAGTGGATTACCCTAGCTCTTTGTTGGACGGGTTTCGTCAATGTATTACGAATTGTAACCTTGTAGAAGTTCCTCTTCTTGGTTTCGGTTATCCTTGGGAGAGAGGAAGAGACTCAAACTCTCCTATTTTGGAGAGATTAGATCGTGCATTTGTCAACGAGGATTGGATTGATATGTTTCCTTTTCATAAACTTTACAATTTGGTGTGTCCCACTTCTGATCACAATCCCATCAAGTTGGTGGCTGCACAAAGGTTTCCAGCAAAGAGGATTAGTCATTTTATATTTGAGAATAAATGGCTAACTGAGGAGGGTTTCTCTGAGTTTGTTTCCGGGTTTTGGGTGGCCAATGTCAAAATGAATTTTCTGGCTCGGCCTTAGGAATATGGCATCAGTTTGCTCAATTGGCAGAAGCATCTAGGGAATAACTTTTCAGCACGCATCAAAACTATCAAGAGGAGCATGGAGGTATCCTGCATAAACCATCAGTATAATTCACTCCAAAAATAGAAAACTGATCTCAATCGTCTTCTCGCCCAGGAAGACATTTATTAGAAGCAAAGGTCTAAGATATTTTGGATGCAATATGGGGAGGCAAATTCGAAATATTTTTGTGCACAAGCCTCAAAAAGGAAAAGACTAAATCAAATTACTTCACTAATAGATGACAATGGTCAGCAGGTCTTGGACGATGAGGGTATAGGCAATGTCATCCTCGACTACTTTAAATCAGCTCTTTTCAGCGTCGGGAGGTACTGATTTCAAACATTTTGCCTCTGTTATTTCGGTGGTGAATCAGGAGGACAACAACTATCTTCTAGCACCTGTGCGGCTTGAGGAGTTCAAGATAACAATGTTCAAAATGCACCCGGACAAGGCTCCTGGATCCGATGGTATGAATCCAGCGTTTTTCCAGAAGTGCTGGCATATATTGGGAGTTGACCTTTTCAAAAATTGTCGACACTGGATGGAGCAATGTGAGTTTCTTGACATACTAAATGATACGGTGATTGCTCTGATTCCTAAAAAAGACAATCCTACTTGCATGAAAGATCTTCAGCAAATAGCGTTGTGCAATGTCATTTACAAGCTTATAGCTAAGGTGATTGCGAACCGACTTAAAACTTTGCTTCCTAGGATCATATCTCCTATGTAATCGGCCTTTGTTCCAGGTCGTCTCATCACCGACAATATTATGGTAGCTTTTTAGATCATTCACTATATGAAGAACAAAGGGAAAGGTAAAAACGGGGAAGCAGCTCTAAAATTTGACATAAGCAAAGCTTACGACAGAGTAGATTGGGATTATCTCCGTTTCATCTTGTCAAAGTTGGGATTTAACAGTAAATGGGTGGAGCTTGTCATAGTGTGTGTCACTACCGTACGTTATTCATTAGCGTTTAATGGTTCTAAAGTAGGACCTATCATACCGAAGCGAGGTTTGTGGCAAAGAGATCCTTTGTCTCCGTATCTATACATCCTCTGCGCTGAAGGTTTATGCTTTGTTAAGGGAGAGTGAGGCTCGAGGGGATATACATGGTGTGACTATTTGTCCAGGCAGCCCCAGTGTCTCTCATCTCTTCTTCGCAAACGACAGCTTCCTTTTCTTTCGTGCGAATACTACTGAAGGTCAAAACATCAAGAGGACACTTACCATCTATGAAGCGGCTTTGGGGTAGGCAATTAATTTTCAGAAGTCAGGCATTATGTTAAGTTCGAATACACAACCTGCTGAAAGAAGTGCAGTGGAAGCCATCCTAGGGGTAAGCACGCCTATCGACCATAGGAGATATTTGGGTCTCCCCTCTCTAATTGGGAAAAAGAAGAAGCAGGTCATTGCTTTCATAAAGGATCGCCTTAGCAAGCGTATTGCGAATTGGAAAAATAAGATGCTCTCAAAACCAGAGAAAGAAATTGTCATCAAGACAGTTGCGCAAGCGTTGCCGGCTTACTGTATGAGTGTCTTCCTTATTCCTCGAGGCACCTGCGATGAAATTCAAAAAATGATGAACTCTTATTAGTGGGGATCGGGAACAAACAACAGAAAGAAAATTCATTGGGCAAGCTAAGATCGACTCTGTGTTCCTAAAAAATATGGGGGAATGGGTTTTTGGGACCTTCAGTGTTTTAACCTAGCCATGTTGTGTAAACAAGCCTGGCGTTTTATGGCTTTCCCTGACTCACTGCCAAGCAAAATTTCAAAGCAAGATACTTCCCTTCTTGCAATTTTCTGGAAGCCAAGGAACGACCCAATTCAAGCTTTGTTTGGAAGAGTATCTTTGAGGTTAAGGATATTCTGCTTAAAGGTGTTAGATGGAGATTGGGGGATGGATCCTCGATTAATGTCTTTGCCCACCCATGGATTAATAAAGCAAACAATTTTTTCATCACTTCCCCTTTCATCCAGGATTTCGGTGATATCAAGGTGCGAGATCTGTTTAATGAGGCTGGATCGGGTTGGGACGTACAGTTGTTAGAGGGTTTGCTAACTCCTTATGATGTTGGGCGTGTATCCAAGATCCCAATAGCTCGTTCTAAACCTCCTGACCAACTTATCTGGCATCATAGTTTGAATGGCTATTACTCAGTTAAAACAGGGTATAAGTTGGCTCTTACTATGTTCACCGATATTACTAATTTCTTCGTGGAGGGTTCTTGGAATTGGCTATGGAATTTGGCTATACCTCCAAAGATCAAGGATTTTGTATGGCGGTGTCTTGGCGATTTTCTCCCTTGCAAAGAGCGTCTGTTTCGAAAGGGAGTTACGCTCAACTCCGCATGTGATATCTGTGGCCAAGCAGAAGATTTAAACCACGTGCTCTTGGCATGTCCTAAAGCCCAAGAAACTTGGTCTTTGACAGACTGGCATCCCCCAAGTAACGGGGTTGACTCGTTCCTGCTGCAAGTACTAAACAACTCGCCAACTTCTAGCATCGAACTTGTGCTAGCCACGATTTGGAGCATTTGGTACCATCGAAATCTCAGAGTGTGGAAATTAAAAGTCCAAAATAATAAAAGCATCGGAGGATGAGAGTTAGTAGTGTTATGCATGTGATGCATATGGATGTTTGTCGTAGGTATGCGTTAGGAAAGCATGTGTACTATTTTTGTGCGGTTGTTGTTTGTTGTGTTATTTTGGGTTTCTTGAGAAATCCCGTCACGTATGTAATTGAACCACTGACTGCAATTGCTTGAGTTGCTCTTATAGTCAGCAGTTAGAGAGGTGGCTGCTGGTGGCACGAGTAGGAGTTGGTAACTAAAATAGGCTTGAGACAACTGGGATTTTTGGAGATGCAAGCGAGGAGCAATTGGGAGTTGTGATGCTATGACATCAATGTGAGATGTCGCTGGTCGGCGGCAGCCTTAGAGAAGGCTAGCAACAGCTTGAAGAACGTCAGAGTAAGGGCTACGACTCCACCTTACTTCCGTAATAAATTGATGGAAGTGATGGAAGAGAAGTTGTTAGCTAGCAACATGAACATGCGTGAATGGCAGCTGCACAATAGTGTGATCATGCGTGAATGACAACTACACGTTCAATTGTGACGCTGGAGAGTGAAGAAGACACTGGCGGCATCGACAACACCAATGGTTACAGCAACAACTTCTTTGTGTGGGGCTAGGGTTTCATCTTTATGATTTAGGGTTTGTAAGAAGAAGAATATGGATGTTTGGTAACAAGGATAAGGGTATCCTAATATTGGGATAAGCTTATTCTAAGGTTAGAATAAGAGGTGTTTGACAATATGGATAACTTTGCAGATGTTTGGATACTAAAGTCGGATCTATCTTGTTTGGTTACAAGGTTAATGTAACTTAAACCAAGCAAAAGGCTTGTTGAAAGTTAAGATTAATGTAATCTTAATAAATTTATTCCAAACATAAATTTAAAATTGTTTTAAAATTAAAAATCAAATCCAAAATTAAATTCAATTATTTTTCTTAATGTGATTAAGATTAATAATCAAATTGATTCCTATTTAAATTTTAGAAAAGTTGTTTCTAAAGTTAAAAATTAATTATTTTTAGTTAGATTAAAATTAATTAATTAGACTTTTTTAAATTAAGAAAATGTTTCTTAATTAAATTTATTCTAATTTGATTATGATGAATTGAATTTATGATTTTATTTGTTTAAAGAATTATTATTCTATTTCTTTAGAAATTGTTTCTTTATTTAAGAATAACAAGTTTCTTGATTTACTTGAAAATTATTTTTCTTGGTTAAATTTTGAAGAGAGTTTTCATTTATTAATTAATAAAAAATGAACTTTCTTTAATAATTTTAAAAATATTTTATAATTTAAATTTGAAAGTATTTTCCTTTTAATATTAGAAAATAGTTTTCTAATTAAGAAAAAATAATTTTTAATGAGATTAGAAATAGTTTTCTAATTAGATTAGAATGTTTTACTCATGTAATTTTGACAAAGAAGTTTTTTTTTCTAAATTATAATAAGTAGAAGCATAATTTATTGAAAATTGTTTTCAATTAAATTTTGTGAAAGGAATTAAGATAATTGTAAATAGTTTCCAATTGGATTTGAAAATTGTTTTCAAATCAAATTAAATATCTATTTGGAATAAGAATTTAGTTTATTTAGGAATCAATGAGTTTAATCTAATTTAATTTTTTCAAAGAGTTGGAATTATTATTTTAGAATATGAAGAACAATAACTAGAATCAAATGAAGCTTTATATTTTATGTATATAATCTGATTATGAGTGCATAGGTGCATGTTCAAATATATGTTTGATATATTATGGATGTTAAATTGTATGTTTTATACGTATGATATTTTATAAGCAATTTTCTGTTTGATTAGACGAGCAAATTTAAATCCATTGTTAAAATATTAAGTACTTGTTGAGAATGTGATTGTTACCTTCCATTGTTATAAGAATAAACCAAAGTTATATTTATTGTTAGGCTTGTTGAGAACTCAAGGTCGTTTTAACCTGAATATGTTTAGTCTGATAATAGTGGGTTCTACTTAACTAAATTTGTGTGATTTGGATAAGGAAACTTATGATTATATGAATTTAGAGGCAGGGTTAGGAATAACAAGATAAGTTTTGGTAAGAGTTGTTACCTAAAGGATCTAGGAGTCATATGGGATGTGATTAATAAAGTTGTTATCTGCAGAATTTAATTTTATTTCGTTTATTGAGCAAACTTAAGGTTAACTAAATTTGAATGGGATCCTAACCTACTAGAAAAATTAGAGTAATATTTTCAAATAGTAGTGAGGGCTAATATTTTGAATAAAATAGTGTGAGTAACCAAATACATAATTAAAGTCCTAATCTCATTTAGTAGTCATAGCATATAATCAATTACTTACTTTTCTTACATTTTTACATTTGTTTTAAGTCGAATTTATCTTGTTTAGTATAGTTGATACCAAGTTAATGAACTAAATTTCTTGGATATAGGATTATGTTTGAGAAGAGTCCTCAAGGTTAAAAAAGAAAATTGTATGCTCATTATGTAATTTTACTATTAATCCTTATTAAGGACTTGGTGTTAAAGTTTTAAAGATATGTTAAAATCATATAGATGACAAAATGTATTGATACTTTGAGTTGACTAATGTCTCATAAACTTTGATGACAATATGTAAAATGTATGTCATCACCATGATACTAAGATGCAAGAGGTTGTATAAAGTATAATTGAAAGGTATAGTATCTTGATGAAATTGTTTCACTTAATTTAGTCTACTAAAAGCATAATTGTGGAGTGCAATTAAAGGCATTTTCTATAGAATGGTAATAGTTATCATGAGAATAAAATGATTGCATGACTTTTCTTACCTATACGTGATATGATAGATATCATATATATTTCCAGTTTATGTTATGAGTATTTGATACTAAATTTAGATTCAATATTATTATAACGTTTAAGGTATGATAAGAAATAGATTGTTGAGAAAAAATAGTTGATCCAATTTTATACAAACAATTTGTATGTGTTGGATCAAAGGAAACATGCTTAACATAAGTGACAAGAATACAAAGTTAGATAGCCGAGGTTATCATTTTATGTCATATTGGTTAAATCAACATAACCAGAATCTTAAAGCTACATACTAAGATATATGTATCCTTTTAATTAAGAATCGTATGAAACTTATGGAGCTTCAATGGTTAAATTTATTCATATGATGTATTGGATGGAATAACAATTTATAAAAACATAATACTTGTATTTCATTAGATTACTAATGACTTTATGTGATATAGTCATATTTATTAAATGAAATATATATTTAAATATTTTGAAAAATTCAAATAGTTTAAATCGAAGTAGAAATTAAACATTGAGAATATTAAAGCACTTTAAAGAGATCGATATAGTGAGTTTTAAATTTTTGGTTATCTATATAGGAAATAGATTCTTTGGTGAATACCTTCATCATAAAATTCCATAAGAGTATGGATTTACGTAAGGAGGAAAATACAGTATGAGATATTGTATGCCGTAATATTATTTCTTATGTAGGCATAGTACAAAGACTTACCTTTAATAGTTTCAATTAAATCAATTAGTAAGATTTCATATTAGATACGACACGTTAATTCTTTGAAAGAGTCAAAGTTAATGATTTAAAGATGTGATGCTTAATTAAAGCTAACATTATCTATTAGGTTTAGAACTACATTGGGTAATAAAAGGTTACGATATATCCAAAAGGTTGGATATAATCTTACAGACCTAGTGAACGAATTATTGGTTCCAGTGTAGACTTATAAGAAAATATTTCTCAAGATAAGTAGTAGGAGTAAGATAAAATTTGAAAAGTTCAAATCTTATAACAACATATGCAATTGGAACTAGTACCTTTGTTGATACATTTGATTTATAGTTGAAAAGCTACAAGATATTGAAATATTCACTTTCATGATGAATTTAAAGAGTTTGTTTTGAAGATGATTGTGAATTTATCATGTCTATAAGGAGGTTAGTGTTAGAGTAGTGTCTTAAAGACAATCGCTTTTAATGCGTTTTGTACAAAGTTATGTACAGTCTTTATCAGGAAAT
>JAOSBL010152354.1:0-12582 GCA_027568915.1 Erythroxylum roraimae | reverse complement strand
CTACTCATCCGAACCAGTTTCCAGCATGTATCAAACCTCAATTCTTTCCCATTTCAGTACACAATTGATCCATATCACCATCAAACAATATAAGTTATCACAGGATACCAAGTTTATAATTCCCTTACCTTACTAAACTTCAAATTCAACCCCAAGAATCCAACTATTACAGCACCTTCCAAGCAACTAATACACTTCCAAAATCAAGATAGATGTAATGTGCTTTTAACACCCAAAACACATCAGCCTAGAAATTCGTGTGACCTTCTTCATGCAGCATATGGTAAGGAGTTTAACGTGATAGTAAAAAAAAATCAAAGTAAAAAGGCAGAGGGCAAGGAATCGGTGGAGAGAAGAGAGCCAAATGAAGGCTACCGAAGTCTTGTAAAGGCTTGACACCTAAGCTACTAGGTTTCTTCATTATGTATTGCCACATATATCTCCAATGCATGACTCACATTTGCCCTCCATTTATGCTGCCAATTGCAACACTTCCATTTTTTCACTTGTCAACTTATTAACTATGCCATTTGTCAATGTATCAACTATGCCAAATGTCACTAACTCATAGGCTTAATCGTTGCAATTTTCATATACCAATTTATCTTTCCACTTGAAAATTTTCCTAATCTACATATACTTTTAAATACCTCAATTCTCTAATGATATCAATTAATTCCAATTTACTCACTATAATCCACTTGATCAAAAGTTCAAGTCATAAATCTTTCATATTCTAATCATAGCAAAATTCTAACTCCTATCACACATATACTTTCATAAACAAGTATTATTAAAACTAGGGTATATTTTGGGGCCTTACATAATATAACAATTAATTATTTTAATCAATAAATTAATTTCATGTATTATAAATCAATTAAAAAAAAGGCATAGAAGGGCAATTCAATAAATGAATAGATAAAAAAACTTTGGATTAAAACCTAACTATCTCTTATTCTGTAAAGTTCTAAGGGCTTCAACCCCCTTCAATCAAGATAACGAAAGTTTACTAATAATGGTCATAGTGACTACTAATATGTTAAATAGAAACTAACACTAACACCTACTAAAAAGAAGAAAAGAGATTTTTTTATGAGAAGTTGAAAAATAAAGATGGAAAACTCGGAAGCCTTTCATCCTTTACTTATATCCTATTTATAACCACTTTAACCTCACATTTTTATTGATATTGTGATCTTTTCATTGTGATTCTTTGGTTCTAAGTGATCATAACATCACTGATTGTCATCTAGACTTGATCAAGATAAAGTTTAGCAAATTCTAGACTATTTTAATTGCATATTCAAAATATGAAAGTCAATATTTCTGCTAAAGGTGTCCACACATAATTATAAGAAATATTGTTGTTAGTTTTGTCCATCACTCTGGGTGCACCTTAATTTATAGATTGTTTTTATTTCTTTTAACGTTAGATCTGTCAAGAATCATCTTGATACAAAAGATTACTAAATCTTTAAGATAGAATCAATAATCCCACATAACATAAGAGAATGATGGTTCAAAATTATTATTTTTGGTAATTTTATCAAGTTCTCCCACACTTATCTTTTGCTCGTCCTTGAGTAAATAATGTTTAAAACAAAATAGTACCACCAATATGGTTTCATCAATACATTTATCATGAAATCGAAGCGTAAATTTACTTTAAAATTCAAGCCATTCAAAATTAAAGCAACAACAAACATCATAACTATACTTTATAAGGAAATATGCACAAGGATTAACTAAGACAATCTCATCCTAAATATGCATGAGGTTTTGGTGATTTTCCTCTGAGTGTCACTCATACACTCGTATATTTAATCGATGTTTCTCTCAAAATCCTATAATGCAAATATATTACCATTTTCTTGCTTTTATACCAAATCGTCACCACTTAGAGTATACACATGCATAAGTCAGAAGGATTTTATTTCAGGTTGTAATGGGGATGAAGTTAAAGGTGAGGATCAAACAGTAAAAAGGGTTAAAACCATAAATATTAGCAAGAAACATACATATTGAATAATTTTTTTAAATTAGAACGACGATATTCAACTCATTTAGGAATGCTTAATTATTTCATATGAAGAAAATGGACATCACATTGAGTTTTCTTTTTAATGCTGCCATTCTTTCTTTTTATTTTCTCCTTTTTTGAATAAATATATGAAAACAACCATCACACAAGGTAGTAGTGACAACACAAGATTCATATCCTATATTCCCATTTTTTAAAATATCATGGGATTTTTATAATTGGGTAAGGAAATTTAAGTAGAGAATTTATCTTATAATATGGTTATAACGTAAAAGAAAAAAGTTATGGCTTAAAGGGGCTAACTGGGATATTAAATTGGGGTGGCCTTTTAAGCTAAAAGTTTTAAAACAACAAAGACCTTTTTCATTCTTATACATATATATATCGATGTGTTCTTGAAATGGTTCCAAGCAAGTTTTAGAGAAGTATTCACATGGAAGATAATACACTTTAAAGGAAACTTAGAGTGATATGGATGTTTCAATCTTTTACGGCTCAAAGTCTCACAATTTATCTAACATCACCTCAACTTCACACATTGCCTATTATTTGATCATCAAACTTTACAGAAGTTCATAATCCTAGCTAGTTTAACCATTTAACATAAACTACTCTTATTCTCAAGTGAATAAATCCTTTAGTATACACACAATCCAATGTATTCATATATACAATATAATTTATTTAAAATGCATTTGATGAAGCTACATAATGGACTAGCTTAAAACTAATCAGCTAATAACTAAGATAATTAAAGTAAAATCAATAACTAGACAACAAATAAAAAAAAAGTGAAATATGCTTTTACGCAAAAAGAATAAAATAGAACAAAGCATAATTAAAACCTTCCCTACACTTAAACCAAACATTGTCCTTAATGTTACATGCAAAGTATAAAAAGTGATAAGTGAAAACAATTGCACTAATGGGAAGGGAGTACGGAGGCGTGCACCCCCGATCTATAAAGAAAGCCATCAAATTGTGCTCCATGCAAAATAATTTGTTTTTAATCCTATGCAGGAGGCTAGAATTCCAAGGGTCTATTGAGCAAAAGAAGAAGAAGAATGCATGTCTTTTTGTTGGATTCTAGTTGGTTGTTCTACAACTTTTGTCCTATTTCATTGAAAAGTCTTAGAAGATGGAGTAACTAGTTCAAGTGGGATAAAGCTGAAATTGTTGTCAGATTGTCCTGCCTAAATAATATAAATCCAAGGGTTTTATCTCATAAGGAATGTACATATTGGTGTTAGATAAATCAAGTAAATTTAAATTAATGGCTATTTGAGGAATAAAAGAACCTAAAATTAAAGATTTGTTTTCTTTTAGACCACAAATTGAAAATGTGTAAGCAACCAATTACTTAGGTTCACTGTAATGTTTTGCTTTATACACCATATAAAATAAAATTCAACTTAGCTAAAGTTTCAACACTGTCCCTTTTTCCTAAAAATTTAGAAGCAAATAATTGTTATAAATATTTAAAGATGTGTTTCTTTAATAACAAACTTTTTTAAAGAACTTAGATTATAAGGAGCATAATTAACATACCACTCGAGCCATAATAAATAGCTTCAAAATCATAAGAATAACTATATTTCAAACTTATGAATGGTTCTTTCTTAGCATAACATATTTTATAAAACCTATTACAATATTAAATTTAGAGATTAAAAAGGATTCCTATTATTCTGAATTCAATAGTCCCTTTGGTAAACAAGTTGAGTTCATGATCAATATTAAATTAAAAAATGGTATAAAATTCACGCGTCAGTTTAAAAAAAGCAAGCATTCTCACATTCACAAAATTATGCCATCCCATTCAATCCACCAAAGCATTAAATTGTTTTTGAGTATTCAATTCTTTTAAGGTTTGAGCATGAATATACTTACAAGGATATATTTTTTATTCATATAATTCCTCATATTTGGTCTTATTCTACTTATCATTGAAAGTGTTGAAGCCTCTGGTTTTAAGCTTTAATTTATTGACCGCCTCTATAATCCTTCCTTTTTATCTTCGGGAATGCAACAATAAACCCCCTCACTATTGTTTTCGCTATAGTGAATGAGATAGGAAATGAGATAAGGAAAGGGTCTCAAGAGGCACCTAAAATTGATTGTAAGTCACTAGTTTCAATGACACATATTTTTGATAAGGTTGACAAGTTTTCCTGGGTCACTAAAATCAATCTCCTAGCGTAAAATTTGGGTACGTTTATATTTTATTAGATGATTATTTTTTGAAGTGGGTAAAAGGAAAGGTTGTTGTCCTAATTGTTGCGGAAGTGATGGAATCAATCAAGTAAATAAAGAAAAATAGTAAAAGAGCACAAAGAATTTTTACGTGGGAAACCCGAGGTTTAGGAGACAAAACACACGAGGTGAAGAGAGCCTAAAAATATGCATTATGTCAAGGAGAAAAAACTTACAAGTTTTTCTCTCTCTCTCAAACCAATACGATGTTACAAAGGACCCTCGAGGAGGTGTTTATATAGTAGTATAAACCTAAGGTAGGAATTCTACATAGAGTAGGAATTTGAAAATATGTCAACAAAGGGAAGTAAACTTACACATAGTAGGAATCTACACAGAGTAGGAATCTTGAAGGCTTGGGTCATTATCCCAACCAATCAACATCTTGAAACAAGACCGAAAGTAGAATCCCTCTTTGTTGTAAGCCCCAAAAGGCACTTAAGTATCAAGAATACCAACTAAGTCTACTTAATGCTTGAACTTAGCAATAAGTAGTGGCTTGGTTAACATGTCGGCAAGGTTCTTAATGGTGTGAACGTTCTCAATAATAACTTCACCTATTTCAGTGGTATCCCGAACGAAGTGGCGTTGAACATCAATATGCTTAGTCCTAAAGTGACACTTACTTCTCGTGAGGTTCACGACACTTTGACTATCACAGAAGACAACAAGGACACCTTGTTATAGACTAAGCTCTTTTACCAAACCTTAGAGCCATATAGCTTCTTTCACTCCTTCAATAGTAGCAATATACTCCGCTTCAGTGGTCGATAATGCTACAATGGATTGCAGAGAAGAATACCAACTAATAGTGTAACATCCCATATTCGGGGCTAGACCCTAGAATAGTGAATTGAGTGTACTGTGAGAAATAATTATAAGTACATTACATGCTCATGCATCATTGTATATTCACACACATGTGAATATTTATTTTTGTTACATTAAAATAATTGTACATGCATTCATTGACATTTTTCGGGTATGATTGATTAAAATGTGAATTGTAACTTATTTGCATTAAAATTTTATTTGGAGACTATTAGTATTATTTCAAAATTTTTGGTGAAGGAAATTTCCAAAAGTTTGGGGTCTTTTGGATTAGGACTTAGACCAATGAAACAGTGACATATGGCAGCCTTGCATGTTGACACATGGCTCACTTACAAAGGATACAGGTAGTAACGTGTATTTTTGGGGAAGAGAAGAAAGCATTCAGTTGGTCACTGAATGCCTCACAAAAATTTTCCTCTAATTACAGAAACACAGTTTTGATTCTTACACCAGTTTTATCCTGTGCAAAACAAACGCACAAACCCAACTAGTGTTTGATTATATGTAATTTCATTGTTTTCCTTCCCCAACCACCGAAGCCCTGCTCATTACTAGCAGTACTAGAAATTTTATTGAAACATCAAGTAAGTTGTGTTTAAATTTTCTAGATGTTGTGTAAATGGTTTTGATGATGTTTAGTGTTAGAAATGAATTCATGCATGAAGGGTAGCTTCGGTGTTGTTAAACTGAAGAATCTAAAACTGATAAGAACTGGAAAAGAATGCAGGTATCGTACTGAATATGTTTCTGTGAAGTGAGAATTTAGAGTTCTAGAAATACTCTAAGATGAAAAGTTTATGATGAAATGAAAATGTTGTTGCATGTGATACAAAAAAATAGAGAAGTGCAGAAAAATAGTAGTTGTTATTTATGGTGCTCTGTTCTATTTTTCTTGACTGTGAATATGTGGGAATCTGTATGGGTGTCCAAAACCTGAAGTAAGTTAATTTAGAGGTATGGGATTTAGAAAAGTGTAGAACACTGAATGAGGTTCTGCTTGTTTTAGAGTGTATATAATGAAAAACTAAACAAGTGCAGTAAGAATGGAAACGCAGTAGTGAGAGAAAGCATGTGTGAGGTCTCGGACTTTTGATGATTACCATATAAGCTTGCATTTGATTTGTTTAGAGATTGTACAGGGTATAGAAATGCAGAACATATGATTTAGGAATGAAGAAATGAGTGGGAAGAGAGGATTAAAATTAAAAAAAGAAAAAGATTCTGGACATTTTGAGGGAGTGTGTATAGGCATGCGTAGCTAACGCACGACTGTGACACTCCTATAGCATGAATGGGTTTTTCAACCCTGAACACCTCTGATTCTTTTGACCATAACTTCGTCATCCAACCTCCAAATGGCATGAAACTTGAACTAATGGTTTCCTAAGACATTCTGCTTTTTCTTCATAAAAATTTAGAACTATCTGAATTGATTGGAAAAAGATTGATTGAATCAAAGTGAGGATATGCATTGGAATATTATGAACTGGAGATATTATATTGAACATGCTTCGGTATTTTGATTATAACTTGATCTATAGAGCTCCAAATTAGATGATTTTTGATTCAAAATAAACTAAAAACATTTGGTTACAAATGGTAAGAAGAAATTGAATTTGAATTTAGTCCTTAAAGGTCTTGAAATGTAGCTTGAAAGTGAGTCTTGGCTTAGGCTGTAGCACGACCAATGATAGAAATGATGTCCTATTGTTATCGCATAAAATGTATTAATGTAGGCCTAATCAGACAAAGATGTCTTCACAAACGTTATAGCTTATTCTCTTATCTTTTAATTGATATAAATTTTGTAATTTTTGGATATTGGAATTGAGAGATATGGGTTGTACAACTTGAATGCATGATCATGCTCTAGCAAAAATTTCAAATATACTCAGTCTGTGGTATTTTGAGTGTAACTCATAGAATAATGAACTAAATTGGATTGTTTTAGTGTCATTAGAAACTTAAGGCACATAGGAACAATTGTCTAGAAGAAAGTGTTACATAAATAGATCATTTTCTTGATCTTATTGATTATGCAAAGTTCACCCGAATGAGGTGCTTTCAGCAAAAGTTGGAATAGTGAATGAGTGTGTGAATTTTGGCACAATGGGAGTACATCAATTTGTTATAAAAATATACCCGAGAATTTTTCATTGTACATGCTTGATACATTATACGTTTATACATGTGTTTACTCAATTACATAAGCAGTATAGTAATGTAAAATTGTGTTAATGTATATAGGAGAATAAGTAGCGGGACCACGTCTTGATATTGCCAAAACGTCAAGGCAATAGGCTTAAGGGAGCAATTGTGAGTAACCTAAGATGGTCTCACTTTAATTTGATATGATATTACTGAGTTGAATTCAATATATGATGAATATGTACTGATTGTGTACTGAATTCTAGACAATGCTTGTCTGAGGCGTTTGATGTATGTGAATATCATTAGAAGTGCTACCTGTATGTAAATGAGACTGTCTAAATGATTCTCAACTGAAAGTGACTAAATGTTATGACTAACTGTATTGACTAAGACAATGTGAATGAAAGTGATTAACTGTATTGACTAAATTATGGCATGCACTTCATTTCAATACATGTAATATAAAAGCAGTTGTGACTCATGTTGCTACTGACTGAGACTGCTACTGAAAAGAGCTTAAAGCTCAAACATATGTGGTTAGAGCCTAAGGCTTATTGTGATCAATGAGCCCTGTATCTACAATGGATAAGGGATAGTATAAAGAGCCCGGTTTCCACAATGGATATGAGACAATGAAAAAGAACACAGTCACAATAAAGTTAAAAAAAATGAATGTGAGTCTCATACATATAGCATTCACATATCATTTGAATTCAATGAATGATTTGCAAAGATGTAAGAATGTTACATGTTCGAATACATGGTATTAAACCAATGATTGTGTTATATTCAAGTGAAGTGAGATTGATTGAATTGTTTGACTGAAATACAATTTGTTTGTGATAGAACTTGATGCTAATCAAGTTAATATGAACTATGTGACAATAAGTTTATGATCGATTGTGTTTTATTACATAAGTGAACCACCGAGGATGGTTACTCTACTGAATTTACAAAACTTACCAAAATTGCAACGTTGACGATTTTAGGTTCGAGAAAGAGACGACCTAGCTTTTATGATTGCATAAAAGCAATTTTGTACAACTTTTGGAGTTCAGATATAGCTCAAAGGTCAGTCAGTTGAGACTAAAGAAATAGTCTATGTTATCTGCTGTAATTCCTCATTTATGTAGCATACTATGTAGACTGAGTTGTTGATGCTAATAGGATGATGTTGTGTAAATATGATATTGAACATAATGCTACACTGTAAATTATGGTTTGTGAAATAAAATGAGGAAATTTTGATTTTAAAAAATGTGTCTGTTGTGATTTTAATTATGATGCCATGTGATAAAGTGAAGATGAGATAGTTAGCACGTTATTTTTGTCAGGCATGTCAGCGCACGTGCATGTGTTAGATGGGAGTGGGGTGTTACAAATAGTGGAACCATAAAGAGTAAAAACGTAGGATGAAAGTGACCTTCTCCAATCATAATCACCGCCATAGTTGGCATCATCATAGCCAACAACACCATCGAGATCAGAAAGACTTTCGTCAAAGACAAAACTGAGCTTATTAGAACCCTTCAAGTAACAAAGGATCCACTTCACACCTTCTTAGTGCTCCTTACTAGAATTATGCATGTACCTAGATACAACACTAACAATATAGGCCAAATTTGGCTAGGTACATAACATAGTATAAATTAAGCTACCATCAACATTAGAGTACAGAATGCAAGAGATACATTCCTTAACTTCACTAGTGAATGGACATTGTTTAGTAGATAATTTAAAATGTGCAACCAATGGAGTAATAACGGGCTTATAGTGAGCTAAATTGAAGTTGTTAAGCATCTTCTAAATATATTTCTTTTGAGAGAGCATAAGTTTTCCTGCTTAATGATCTTAAATAATCTCCATCCTAAGAATCTTCTTAGCAGCAGCTAAGTCTTTCACATCAAATTCACTACTAAGAGGGGCCTTCAACTTATCAATAAGAGTCCTATTAGGTGCCACAATCAACATTTCATCAACATAAAGCAAAAGATAGATGAAGGAATCATCAGGGAACTTTTGAAAGTACACATAGTTATCATAACTACTTCTATAATAGCCTCGCTCAATCATAAAAGAGTCAAACCTCTTATACCATTGTCTCAAAGATTATTTGAGACCATGCAAAGATCTCTTCAAAAGCTAAACATGGTCCTCCTTTCCTTGAACCATAAAACCCTAGGATTGATGGATGTAAATTTCTTCTTTAAGATTACCATGTAGGAATGTAATTTGCACATCCATTTGCTTTACCACTAGGTTATGAAAAGAAAAAAGAGATAATAGTACATGAATAAAGATATGATGAACTATGGGAGAGAATACCTCATTGAAATCAACTCTTTAACGCTGAGCAAAATCATAAACAAGAAATCAACCCTTATATCTCATGTTTTCAACACCGGGGATGCCTTTTTTGAGCTTGTAAATCCACTTGCAACTAATAGTGTAGCACCCCCTTATCGCAGGGTACACACCCGAACGCTCGGAGGTCATTCCGATACATATCCTACAATAAGGGCAAGCTACGTTCGATCACTATATTCACTTCATATGGCATCATATCATTATTCTCTTATAAAGCATCATAAGAAAATCACAATATTTTTTTTAAAACCAACTTTTCCTAATTTCATTTCTCAAAATCGAAAGTCTACATTGTCTTTCAGCCTTCACTACAAGTACATCAACAAAATCTAGTACTACATGAATGAGGAGGATATGTACAATCTAACTAAGCCATCCAAAAATCCCAGCTGACTGACACCTTTGTGCCATGACTTCTCTTGCCAAATCATAATCTACACAGCAGTAGAGCCTCTCAATAGCTAGAGTCGTCTCTCGGTCTTGAAAAGACAACGTTACAATTTTGGTGAGTTTTGCGAACTCAATGAGGTAACCATCATCGATGGTTCACTCAATTCATGCAACACATCAATTCACGAAACAATTATTTCACAGAATTGCACCTCACATCAATATCACATTTTCACTTAAGCATAGGCAAATTTGGCACTTCAATCCAGCAAACATACTTAACAAAATGAATATGAAATGCTTATGAGACACTTTTCCAATTATTACGTTGTTGTGACCGATTGCCTGAACTGTCCCATATAGGGCTCATTAAACGTTGAGCCAAAGGCTCTGATTCATTTTTGAGCTCGAGGCTCAATTTCACTCATTGAGCTTTAAGCTCTAATCGGTGGCTACTCAGGTCACAACTGCCATTATCTGATTATGTATTCATGAATGGAATGCATGTACCACAATCAATCACAATATAAAGCACATAGGTCTCACATTCACATTCAAGCAGCACTTCAATATCTTAATCCACATTGCACAATCATCAGACCTCCTATCCGGAATCCACAATCAAATCACATTCAATGATTATTCAAACATAATTATAAACAAATAATAATTGAGAGAAACCGTCTAGGTTACTCACCAATTGCCCCCGAAGCTAGTGCCTGGAAGTTTCGGCAATGTTTGTAGGTTGACGTTCCAGTTGCTCCTCTATAACAAATAACATACATATATATCACAATTTGTACAATCATCGGTGTTTAATAATGCACATGAACGAAATGAAAGATGTACAATGCATGTTCATGACAATCATGGGTATTTATCCATCACAAGATCATTCTCAAAACAAAACTCATCTTTGTCCAAGTCACACTTCCTGGTCTACTTTTCACATTAAAATCAGAAAGTGAAGCTGAAGAAATTTGGTCATACTCTCTTTTAGAAAAGTGTTCCTCTATGTCTTGTGATTCCATTGACATCAAAATCACTCAATTTGGTTCATTAGATCGGAAGATATACCTCAAACATTTTCGGACTGTTCTTAAGCAAAACCAATTTACTATATACAATTTCCATCTAAAACTTTAACACCTTAGAGACTGAATCAAGATTCAGCTTCTTCATATGATTTATAGCCCTGTTTCTCTATTTTACTTTAAATGAAAAATCATCTCAATTGGAATCCTACAGGTCCAAATATAATCAAAACATTGAAGTATGCTCAGTAAAACTAATCCCATTTACACTGTTCCAACAGACTCCCACACTTTCCTTTGATCACTCTTTTTCAATTCAGTACAAATTACTACAAATTTTCTTGGAGATATAGGAAAATGTGTTAGGAACCTATTGCTTCAAGAATCAAGTCATTTGGAGGTCTAAAGAAGAAGTTATGGTCAAAAGAAGCAACCAAGTTTATGACCTCAATCACATTGCACCTAGTTTGGCGCAATTTCCATGACTTCAACAAAAAATGTCGGATTGATCTCGTTTGTTGACCATTGGAAAGAGGACTTCGAGATCTACAACTTTCATGAAGACCACAAAGTGAGATTCGGCCTCTAAGAGGGTCAAAAATGCAATGTACTGTAACTGTCCCGAGAATGTCCGTTTAACGGACATTCATGTCCGTTTACAGACATTGTCGGGCTTAAAGGTGCTTTTTCACCCGAGAAGGTCCGTTTAACGGACACCCATGTCCGTTTAACGGACATACACTAGCCTGGGGGTGTTTTTACACCTAAGAAGGTCCGTTTAACGGACCAAATGTTTGTTTAACGGATATATGTCACACAAAACTCCCTCCAAAGCCTCTCCCAAGGTTCCTACACTTATTCTAACATCATATACATCCATAATCTTCTCAAATTAACCTCTTCAAGCACAAAACCACTTCATAACAACTCAAACACCAATTAGATTTCATTAAACCCTCAACTTTCAACTCATTTCATTCATCATACCCAACTACATCTTATCATTCCAAATCTCTATCTTTTTTTTCCATAACACAACTTATTCCTATGTACCAAGCGCTTCATACTCAAAATCCATCATTCCAAATTGATGACTACTTCATGTACACCTCAAGTTTAGTTCAAAATCATCCATACCCAATTCATATTCCCTATTTGATTATAAACACCCAAAATGGAACACAAGCATATACATTAATCCACAACTTTTGCTGCACTCAATTTCCTAACTTCATGTCAAGATTTGGAACTCTTAAAGACAAAATTTAAATTCACAGTCTTCATAAGAAATGTAGCCAAATGCCTCTAATTTAATCCTAACTAAAAACCATCTCAATTGAACAACGATAGAACAAGTTATGGCTAAAACACATAAGTATATCAGTGGAAAATTTTCTGCTCACATTTTCCTAGCTTTTCTAACTTTCAACATTAACTTCTAACTCATCTTACCTTCTTATACCTAGATTATCTCCTCCATTTCATTTCCTCATCATTCTCTACCCAATT
>JAOSBL010152182.1:0-12598 GCA_027568915.1 Erythroxylum roraimae | reverse complement strand
GGGTGGGGATGGGGGAGGTTTAGGTTGATGCATTCGAGAAACCAAAATAAAATTAAACTAACACAAGCAATTTATAGAAAATAGTTAAAAATGATGAAAGTGTTGAATATGTGTAAAACCCAATTCTCAGATCAATCTCAGCCTACACATGATTAAATATATTTCATTGTTATAACACTTTCACACCTCTCTTAGGATTATTGATCATAGACTAACAACAAGTTCTACTAATCCTGGTTTTCCATTAGGTCGTGTTTAATTAAGATAAGCTCGTTAATTAAACATGACCTAAATTATGCTTTTAACTCACTTTAGCCATTATGCTTCTAAATTGTACCTAAAATCAAATATGAACAAAAGTGAGTGTCTTAAACATTTTAAAGCTTTAATCACTAAGTGTCAAGGAATAAATATATCAACAATTAAGCACATATCAAGTTCCCCCACATTTAGCTTTTGATCGTCCTCAGGCAAATCATCAAAATCAAAGTCATAAACCAAAACACTTACTCATTTTCCATATTTCCCAAGAATAGATAGTCATAAGCAAAGATTTCAAAAACCATAACAAGAACTTAATATTCAAAGCTTTTACTCATGATCAATCAACATTCTTCACCATTAGAAATTGAGCAATCAAGAGGTGAACTTGGATAAAATGTGTTTAAGTAAGATAGATCCACAGGTACAATCAAACATCATTTATGATCATGACATTCCATAACTTTGCATATCATTTCATTTCTCCACGACTAAGGGTCATGTGCATAATCATGAATTAAAGGACTTTTCTGAGGTTCAAACTCTTATATCGTAAACCACATGAAGCATAACCAGTTAGAAGGAATCACTTGTAAAAATCATTGATAACAATACATTTAAACTATAAGGAGCGATCCTTCCAAAATAATAAAGGATTGAACCCATAAGGATTTGTTTATGTTGTCCTCGACCTATTAGGATTTGGTTATGTTGTCATATACTCATTATGATTTGTTTCTATTTTATTTTATTTTAATTTTCCTAGTTAGGAATGTTTTCTTGTCTAGCAAGAAAAGGAAATAATTTAGCTTTCAAAAAGGATTTCAATCAATCCTTTTCACACTAGAATTGGGACTCTGATGTGCCACTTTAGGGGAAAAAAAGGAAGGGTTAACAGATGTTTTAGGGGACCACAAAAAATTGTCTTTAATAAAAGCTTCTTCAGGAAATTTTCCTTAGAGAAAATATCTTTCTCTTGTTAATTAAATCCTAAGTTTCATGCTTGGATTTGGTTCAGAGATTAACCTAAAATCTCTATTTAACTACTTCCGTTGTGTCAATTGGTATTAGTGCTTTAAATCTAGTTTTTCATAGATTTCTTTCCTGTAGCCTTGCCTCAATTTTGTTTTTTTCCCACACCTTCAGCCTATATTCTAGCCCTACCAACCCAGAAATTTCACCCAAAAGAAAAAAACCCAGAAAATTCACCAAAAATAAAAAAGTCAAACCAAACGTTTTCATTTTTGACCAACTAGTAAATGGTTGATCAAGGAGATAGCTAGAGATTCGACAAAGTTTTGGAGGCTATTAATGGATTAGAGACTTGTATGGATCAACTTCTAACCATTATGGCCCTTAATCAAGCCAATAATGGAGGAATACCAATTAATGGAGCTCAAGGCAGAGGTTTACCTCAACCCCAACCTATTGGCAGACCTGATCTTCCAAGGAATGCAGAAAATAGGAGAGCTCAAGGTCAAAATCAGATGCCTTTTATAGAAGATAGTTCGGATGAAGAAATTCTAGATTAAGACCAACCAAGAAGAGGCCAAAGGGATAAAGATGGTTACAAGATTAAAGTTAAAGTCCCTTACTTTAGTGGAATCTAAGCATTGAAGGCTTTCTTGATTGGATTGATGAGGTGGAAAGTTTTCAAGAGATGATGGAAGTCACAAATGATAAACTAGTGATAATTGTGGGCTATAAATTAAAAAATTGTGCTAGAGTTTGATGGAGAAATCTTTAAAAGAATCAGGAGAGGAATGGAAAACCACTAGTCAGATCTTGGAGGAAATTGAAACAAGCCCTTTTCCTTAGATTTTTACCCCCTGATTATGAGCTGCACTTATTTGATCTTTATCAAAGTTGTGTCTAAGGTTCTAGGAGTGTGGAGGAGTATCCTTCTGAGTTCTTGAGGCTGGCAGCATGCAATAATCTTGAAGAATCCAATATGCAGCAAGTTTCAAGGTATCTAAGAGGATTAAGATCATCCATAAGTGAAAGGCTTGGAATGCACACTATTTGGAACATAGAGGAGGCCTACCAGTTGGCCTTGAAAGCTGAAAAGATGGAAAAGGCACCTAAGAGGTTTGAATACCCTAAGAGAACATCTGAACAAATTCCAAACAAAGTGGTGGGAAAGGGGAAAGCATTAGCTGAAACATTGAAAATTGATAATGCCCTTAAAGATCTAAGAGTGGACAAAAGGTAGCCTTTTGGAGGAGGTGGTAGTAGTAGCAGCAGTAGTAGTAGCAACATTAGAGGAATTCCTAAGGGTTCCAACCCTTATGCACCACCAAAAATAGACATGTGTTATAAATGCCGGAAGCCTGGACATATCTCTAGTAATTTTCCTGAGAGAAAGATGGTCAATGTTGCTAAAAGAGGAGACTACCTTAATAAAGGTGAAGAAGATTTGGAAGAGCTTCAAGAATAAGGAGAAGAAGAAGAGGAGTTTGCTGAAGAAGTTACTGAGGATAGAGTTGTTCATCTAAAACCGAGGAGCCATAATAAAGAATAAGCATTTTTAGATCCTTCTGCACTGTTAATGGTAAGGTGTGCAACTTGATTGTAGACAATTGCAGTGATGAGAGCTTAGTGGCAAGAAAGTTGGTGGATCACATGAAGCTTCCTACTGAGAAACATCCTCATCCCTACACCATTGGTTGGCTTACTGATGGACCAGCCTTGATAGTAATTGAAGTGTGTGAAGTTCCTATTTCTATAGGAAAATCTTACTAAGCTACTATTTATTGTGATGTGGTGGACATGAATGCAAGTCATATGCTCCTAGGAAGGCCATGGCAATTTGATGTGGATATTACTTATAGGGGAAGAGATAAAACATTCTCATTCCAATGGAAAGGCAAGAAAGTGACCACGCTACCTCATATGCAACATACTCAATTCAATACAAATTTAGGAGGAGAAACCAATAATCAACAACTTTTCAAAACAAATGTATTTCCTCCTTGATATTTTTATTCAAACATTTTTTCTTTTTCTTTTCTCTTTCTTTCTTTTTATATAAAATTGAAAGAAGCTACACTAACAATGGAATTCATACCATGACATTCTAACAAATATAACCAACCCATATATAAGCACACCCCCACATTTATACTTTTGTACATCTGCAATCATCAACAATTAACAAATGCTCCACTATATTTATGGCTTGGGTAGGAAATTTGGTTAAGTTTCATAGCATGTAATGCGGTTAATATAAAAAAGGCTAACAAAGCTTAAAGGGGCTTAACAAAGGAAAATTCATATCGATGTGCAGGTTATTTGGCTAATGTAGCTTGTAAAAACAAAGAATGCCTGATTATTTTCATATTAATGAACGTAATAAAAATGTGGTCCCAAATATAAATTGAAGGCAAAGTTAGGATGTGCATGTCATGAAGGTCACACATAAACAAAAGACAATGAAACTGATATGGATGTGTCAGTTTAATAAGGCTCAAAATCTCACTGGCTTATGTCTACCACTATTCATTACTCTTTTAAAGTTAATGCACATTAACCAATCACAAAAGTAAAAGTACATGCTAAAGTTTCCATGGATTCTTCTAGTCAATTCACACTTTAATTATGAATATATAGTCTTAAAAGCAATAGAAAAAGAGAAAATGTTTGATTTTGTTTTTTTGATTTTGATAATGCCTAAGAAGCCACATAAGCAACCATTAAGCTCAAAAACATGTATAATAACTAAGGTCCCCACCCCCACACTTAAAACTTACATTCATCAAATGAAGCATTTAATGAAAATAGCAAATGCAAAAATTTAAATAAATAGAAATCAACTACCTTTGAGTTGCCTCCCAAATAACACCTTTGTCTACCTTCGTTGCCTAGACTCCATGTTGCTCTCATCAAGTGATGTCATTCACGTCTTCAAGCATCAACACCTCCATATCCTTTGTTTGGAAGCCTTTATAATACGATTTCAGGCGATGACATTCATTTTGAAAGTTTTGTCGATTTGTAGACTACGTGTCTCAGTTGCACCAAAAGGAAAGATATGAGTAACAAAAAATAGACCAACCTAATGGGAACGGAACTTACCTGGGAATAATTTGAGCTTGGAGTGATAGAGCAACACTTTTGGACCCATCGCGAAGCTTTTCCTTGAGATTATCTTGTCATGAAAAGCCTTCATCTTTTCCTTATATATCATTGTGTTTTGATAGGAGTCATTCTGCATCTCCTCTAACTCTTGCAATTGCAACTTCCTATGCATACCCGTATCATCCAAATTAATGTTGCATCTTTTTATAGCCCAATACGCCTTATGTTGCAACTCTACTAGAATGTGACACGGCTTCCCAAACACCAGTCTATACAGAGACATCCCGATTGGTGTTTTGTAAGCTGTCCTATAAGCCCATAGTGCATCTTCTAGCCTCACACTCCAATCCTTTCTATTAGGCTGAACTGCTTTCTCTAGGATTGATTTAATTTCTCAATTTGATACTTCAGCTTGTCCGTTGGTTTAGGGATGGTAAGAAGTGGAAACTTTATGCATGATGTGATATTACTTGAATAATGTTTCCGTCATCTTGATGCAAAAATAGGTTCCCTTGTCGCTGATGATTGCCTTTGGAATCCCGAACCTAGAAAGGATGTTAGCACTAACAAAATTTGCAACCACTTTGGCCTCATTAGTTTTAGCGGCTTTAACTTCCACCCATTTGGAAACATAATCGATTGTAGGTAGTATATAATTAAAACCAAAAGATGGAGGAAAAGGTCCCATAAGGTCAATACCCCAAACATCGAAAATTTCATAGAAAAGGATATGAGTTTGTGGCATTTGATCCTTACGGGATAAGTTACCTGATTGTTAGCACCTGTCATATGACTTGTAGAAGATGTATGCATCTTTGAACAATGAAGGCTAGTAGAAACCACTATCCAAAACTTTATGGTTCGTATTCTTTACTCCAAAGTGTCCTCTACACACATACAAACAGAAGGCTAAAATCAAAGGTGTTTCACTTTCAAGCACACATCTCCTTATGACTTGATCTATATAATGCCTTTATAAATATAGGTCATCCCAAACATAGTACTTCGCTTCATTCTTCAACTTGTCCCTCTGAGTTGTTGACAAACTAAAAGGTAATTTGTTAGTAACTAAGAATTCACAATGTCTGCATACCATAGAGGTGTCAATTCGGCAGAAAACAGTTGTTCATCTGGAAATGTCTCTCATAAAGGGATGTCATCTTCCTTTTTGATCAAGCGACTGAGGTGATCGGCAACCACATTTTTTGCCCCTTCTTATCTCTTATCTCTAAGTCAAATTCTCAAAGGAGGAGAATCTATTTGACCAGCCTTAGTTTTGTTTCTTTCATCGGTAGTAATTATCGTAAAGCTGAATGATCAAATTAAACAATTTCTTTAGCACCAAACAAATACGACCAAAATTTTTCTAAAGAAAAAACCAAAGATAAAATTTCTTTTTCGAGTGTAGAAAATAGTTTAATTAAGTTGGATTGAAAGTCTTCGAAGTATAATAGATGGCATGCAAAGCTTTGTCCAATCTTTGTCCTAGAATCACCCACATTGAATAATCGCTTGCATCACACATGATCTCGAAGGGGAGGCTTCAATCTGGTGTTTGAATCTCTGGTAGGGATGTTAAGAGTTGCTTGAGTGTGTTGAAGGATTCCTTACACTTATCATCGAACTCAAAGGAGACATCTTGTTGTGACAGCTTGCATAATGGTATGGCTATCTTCGAAAAGTCCTTGATGAATCTACGATAAAAACCTGCATGACTAAGAAAAGAATGCACTTCCTGCACATTTGAGGGGTAAGGTAAAGAGGAAATGAGATCAACTTTAGATTTATCTACCTCTACACACCTAGCTGATATAACATGTCCTAAAACTATACTTTGGTCTACCATAAAATGACATTTTTCCCAATTAAGCACAAGGTTAGTTTCAATGCATCGTTCCAAAATAAGAGCAAAATTCTTAAGGCATTCATCAACGGAAGAACCATACACTCTAAAATCATCTATGAATACCTCTACGATCTTCTCAACATACTAAAAAAAATGCTTACCATACATCTTTGGAATGTGGTGGGTTCGTTGCATAATCCAAATGACATTCTTCAGTAAGCAAATGTACCAAATGGGCATATGAAGGTGGTCTTTTTTTAATCTCCCTGTGCGATCAGTATTTGAAGATAACCTGAAAAGCAATCTAGAAAACAATAATACTCGTAACCAACCAATCTCTCAAGCATTTGATCAATAAAGGGAAGGGAAATGGTCTTTACGAGTCACTGAGTTTAATTTCCTATAATCAATACAAACTCGCCACCCAATTTGCACTCATTTAGGAACTAACTCACCTTCCTGATTGGTCACAACTATGATTCCAAACTTATTTGGAACCACCTGAAGAGGACTTACCCACTTATTGTCAGAGATCGGGTAAATAAGCCTAGCATTAAGAAGCTTAAGCTCTTCCCTCTTCACTACTTCCTTGATTGGAGGATTCAACTTACATTGAACTTGCCTTGCGGACTTGGCATCCTCCTCCAACAAAATACGTTGCATGCATATAGAAGGGCTTATTCCTTGGATATCTGTGACAGTCCATCCAATGACCCTTTTATGCTCCCTCAACCTTCTAACCAGCTTGTATTCTTGATCTGAAGCCAACTCCGTCGAAATGATAACTGGGAGAGTTTATTTATCTCCCAAATATGCATACTTAAGATGGGTGGGGAGTAGCTTTAGTTCCACTTCAAGTGTCTGCACATCAGAAGCTCCTATATTTAACATATCTCTATTAATCACAGCGTTACCAATTTTTCAGGGAATAGTGTACATACCCAGATGCTGACATTTTCAAGGCATCTTCTTTTTAAAAACCGCAGACGCGTTCTCAACCATCATCGCCTTTTCATCACCTCTTAGCCTTCTTTTATGTGTACACAGTTCCTTAAGGAATTTTGCATATCTTGATACTTACTTAATTAAATCAAGCAAAGGTATGTTCACTTCCACTTTCCGAAAAGTCTCTAATATCTCCTTGTCTTTCTCCTCCTTGTTCAATCTTGTCAATCTGGTAGAAAATGTGGAGGGTTAGTCTTAATGATATTAGGGCTTTCGAAGTTTACCTTTTTGCTTGATGAGAGGTTTTCTTCCTTACTCATCTCTTTCTTGATTTCTTCTTCATTGACAATCCTTGGTGGAGTACTCTTGGGAACCTCAATCTCCTTTCCACTCCTTAAGGTTATAGCAATAACATTCTTTGGGTTAACCTTGGGTTGGGATGGTAATTTTCCAACAGTTTATGATTCTAGACAGTTGAGCCTCACCGCCATCTGACCTATTTGGTTTTCCATGTTTTGCATGCTTAATTTTGTCTCCTGCTGAAGCTGCTGTACATTTTAATGAATCTTCTATATACCCTATTAAAGTTGAATAGCGTTAGCGGTAAGAGTATTGACAAAGTCTTCAAGAGATGAACCTGAACTGGAAGAAGAAGCTTGTGGCCCTGGTTGGATTTGTTGTGCTCTTTATGGCTTATTCTGGAAGTAAGTTTGCTGCCTGTTCCCCCGTAACTCAAGTTGAGATGATCCCTCCCACCTGGATTGTACGTTTGAGAGTACGATTTGTATTGGTTAGGAAAATTCCCTTTTCCAATATTCACGTATTCCATAATTCCCTCTTGCAATGTCAGACACTCATCATTCGGATGGCTCATGTTTGAACATATTCTGCATGCCCTTACTTGTGCCTATCCAATTGTAATTTGTCGAACAAAAGATGTTAGCTCATCTAAATGTTGTTTGATAATGAAGTACTTACCTCATTTACCTGACAAACATCGTTGTGATTGCTAAATTGTTGAGCATTAGCGATCATACACTCAAACAAAATCTTGGCTTCAATGGGAGTCTTCTCACACAATGCTCTACCACTCGCTGCATTAACTAGACTCCTCTCCATCGGTAGCAATCCTTCGTAGAAATACTAGATAAGAAGTTGCTCCAGTATGTTATCATGGGGACAACTAGCACACAACTTCTTAAATAGTTCCTAAGTAAAAGGATTCTCCATTATGTTTCTTTATGCCACAGATTTCCTTTTGTATACTCACTATCTTTGATGAGGGAAAATATTTTTCCAAAAATATCCGCTTCATCTCTATCCATGTGCTCACACTCCCAATAGGTAGATTAAACAACCAATGCTTTGTTGCATCTTTCAGTGAGAATGGGAAAGCCCTCACCATGATTTTCTTTTCTGTCACCCGTAGAGGCTTTATGCTCAGACACAACACATCGAGTTCCTTGAGATGCTTATGCGCAACTTCACTTGCAGGACCGTGAAAATTAGTCAACAAATGTGTTAACCCAGAATTAAGCTCAAAAGTAACATGCTCAACAAAATTAGGAAATGCAATGCATAAGTCTAGTGTGGCCAACTTCCTTAGCGTTCTCAGATTCATCATTGTTTCTTCGAATTTAAGTTCGGGTTCTACTTCCAAAGTTGTTCTTGCTCTCTTCTTAATCTCCTCAATGTTCTTTCGATCTCTGGATCAAATTGTACAAGTTCTTTACAAGGAGATCTGGTAATTACCATACACCAACACTAATAAATGTTTAAAGATAAAAAATAACTAAAAGAAAAGTTATCGTGTCGTTCGAGCATTAAAATTTATAAGCCCTCAAATACCGCAAGTGTATGGGTCGTGACCGTAGTATAAGAGGTGTCGATCCCCAAGGAGCGAGAATAGTCTAATTCTATGTTATCTAAGGCTAAGGAAATTGAAGTAATGGAAATAAAGTTTCATAAGACAAGTAAATTCGAGAAATTGATTGGCAAGAGTTGTAATTCAGAAATTAACACAAAAAGAAATGAAATTTTTAGCAATGCAAAAACACAATGGAAATCAATCAAGAGAAATTAACCAAGATATAAGAAAGGGGATTTTACCTATCATTAACGCTAACCTAGTCGATTATGTGTTAATGGGGCATCAATTCTATACAATCCTAGGGATGATTACTCTCTCTCGAGTTATAACCATTAAATCCTAATTGAATTATGAAATTTGTAATCTCTCAATTAATAAAAGACTCATAATCCTAATTAGATCTAAAGCACTTTAATAAACTATCAGGTCTTACATGGAATCTCTCTTCGCACAATTACCGATCTGATTAGTTATAGGTCCTATTCTATTGAATTGCCTAACTCTCATTAATTCGATCCAATAGTTTTTTATTTGGTTCACCCTCTTAGTTTATTACCAAATTATGCAAGAAATGTAACAAATCACAATACCAAATTCAAATAACACAAAATCAACTCGAATAACATCAAATCAAAATAAAATCCCAAAGAAGAGTTTAGAAGAACATCAATATTCCAAATCCTATCAACATACTATCCATCTCAATTCTATACATAAGTAAAATTGAAATGAATAGGAAATAATGACTTGGAATAGATGATGAAGGCAATGACGTTGGAAAACCTCATGGTCTGGGAAGTACGTCTCATAAGTTTCGTCTTCCTCTTTGTTCTTTTTCTTTCTCTCTCTCGATATTCTCTCTTTAGGGTTTCAAGTGTGGCTATATGAAAAAGCTCTCTCTTCTCTTCACTTGTTGTTCTTTAAATAGTCTTTTATGTTTTGGGTAATCCTAGGATTTTATGGGGTTTGAAAGATCCAAAAAATCCCTAAAAAATTTAAGTTCGTAAGCGTTTGCATGTTGCCCGACGCAGGCCATGACCGTGGCCCTGCAAGCCACGATTGTGGCTCACATCTGAGCCTTCTATCATTGATCATGGCATGAAGGCCACGATCATGGTCCATTCTTGGAGCTTTTGTCACGATCATAACTTACCTGCCATGATCGTGGGCCTGTGTTATGGCCCAAGTTCCATCCCAAACTCCTTCGTTCTTTGATATTGACTCTGAAACTCTAGTAAACACATCAAGGTATCTCAAAAACATAATATTTAAGCTCAAAAACTTGTACTAACCCATAAAACACTTCAAACACAAATAATTAACAAACTAACACGATTCTAACCTAAACACATACTAAATGATCAAATTAACGGCTAAATTCAAATCAAACTATGCCCTAAAACACGATGCAATTTACACTTATCAAAAAGATTATAAACAAATATATACAAAAAGTACCAATTAAAATAAAAAAATTAAATCACCACACTCCCTCGCAACGATGCCAAAATTTGACAGCGCTTGTTGAGTGCACTGTAAAATTTACCTAACTCTTCACAATAAAAATTTGTAGCAGTGGTGAGTCTGGATCATATCCAAAGGGAATGTTTAGTTAATTCACGCAAAGACAATAATTGATGTAAAAGAAATAAAATGGGGGGATTTTGGGTTGAAGCAATCAAGAAAACAAAATAGAATTAATCTAACACAAGTAATTTAGCGAAAACAGTCAAAAATGATAAAAGTGTGTAATATGTGCAAAACTCGTTTCTCGGATCAAAGTAGGCCTACACATGATTAAACACATCACATTGTTATAATGCTTTCAAACCTCTCCTAGGACCATTGATCATGGACTAACAACACGTTCTGCTAATCCCGATTTTCCCTGAGTTCGTGTTTAATTAAGAGACACTCATTAATTACACCAAACTACATAATAACCTAAAACACGCTCTTGAGATTTAATTAGGCAGTCATAATATGAAATGGAAAATGGATCAATGTAGGCAGTAACGTCACAAGCTCGACTATCTTACCTAAGTTACGTTGTTCCTAATGATCCAAAGTCATTAGTGGCTACTAAATGAATCTCAAACATAACAATTATGGATCATATTCAAGATTCTAGCAATAGGCATGTAACAAAACAATCCAATGAATGTATTAAGATCATCTTTACAACACCCAAACATTCAATGTGGAACAACAATAACAATCCTTAAAGAGAGATTCAACATTAAACAAAGATGAGATAAGCTTAGCCATGATGCGGGTGTTGATGTCACCTTCGAACCAGTGTTGGGAAGTTAGCCTTCCATCTTGTCCATGGGTCTCCAAGGATGAGCTTCTGTTGCCTCCATTCTTTTTCCTAAAACCTTAGAAAATGAAGAATAAACTAAGAATGAATTGTTTTTGTCGTCAAAATAATTTATTTGTAGCAAAAACTAGGTTTTTGGGTGAGCTGGAAAGAAGTCACGCCCGTGACACTACCATACTTGTGCATGGCCGTGAATCTTCGTGCTTGATGTTTACCATATATACTCTTCCTCTTATCCATTTTCTTATCTCCTCTTGGTCTAATCTTTCTTCTTCTTGCTCTATGAAGACAACTGAGTGTTAATATAAAGAAAATGGTTCAAAGAGTGTGCTTTAAACTTATTTTAGCCATTGTGCTTCCAAATTGTACCTAAAATCAAATCTGAACTAAAGTGAGTGTATTAAGCATTTTAAAGCGTTAATCACTAAGTGTCAAGGAGTAAATGTATCAACAATTAAGCACATATCATCCTCGAGGAAGTGGTAACCCTCTGTACTTAAGGTCACTAGCAACATCTTATCCGTAGTTCCCTTTCTTGTTTCCTCTACCAGTTCTTCCTTAACCACCTCTATCCACCCTTCTTCTTTGTTTTGGATAGAGGTTTCTAGCTCATCTTCTTCAATTACCTTTTGTCTCTCCTCTAATTTTCCTTCTTAGCTACAGACTTCTTCTTCTTCCGAAAGCTCATTTTGGAATGTCACTCCATTTATGAAACCAACCCTTGCCTTTTCTCCACTCTCAAACTCGCGTCGCTCAACTTTCATGTCAACAAGGAGTTCTATTAATTTATTTGTAATCCTTGCTCCCTCTTCCTCTTCTTCTATTGAGAGGTCATCTTCACTACTAAAGGTGATTACCATTCCAAATTTGTTAGGATTTATTTCATTAGGACTAGGCAAACCCCCTAGTTATTTGTTGGATAAAATATCTATCAGCTGATCTTGGTGGAAGATGCAAAGTTGTAGTGGAGAACGAGAACCTCTAATGAAATTAGTGCAGGTAGACCTCCCATTGACACTTTGGAGAAGATGAAGAAGGAGCTAAAGAATTAGTTCCTCCTTAACAACACATCATGGCTTGTGAGGGAAGCTTTGAAGAGGTTGAAGCAAGACAACATGGTGCTGGATTGTTGGGGTCGATTTTGGAACCGGACCCCAACCGGAAAAACGGAAGACGAAAACGGAAGGCGAAACAAAAGAACGGATCCTAACCCGAAAGTGGGCCAAAACAAATGCGAAATCGAATTGGCTCGGAATCAAAGCAACCAAACGGTTCAATC
>JAOSBL010152175.1:0-12599 GCA_027568915.1 Erythroxylum roraimae | reverse complement strand
GCTTTGAAGAGTACCCCGTTAGACAAACGGGAGTATACCTACTGCATGCAAGTGAAAGATGGAGGTCGGGATCAGTTCACGTCTGCATTAGTGTTATCCTATTCTTGTAAAAATTTGTATTCCGTAACTTCTGAAAAATAGTGTTTTGTATTTATTGTGGGCCCCAATTGGCTATTGAATTTCTATTGATTGTAATGTGTTGATTGAAGATGTTTATGAATGAAAGTGGGCCCAAATTGTTTACTGATTTCTGAGCATTTAATTGTATTAAAAAAATTATACTGAGTTTTGTCTAATTGAGTGCTCTAGCATGCCACCCTCGCGGGACACGGACTCGGATATCACCTACGATGTCCAGTTCGGGTCCTGCGGGAGTGGGGTGTTACAAGAGAAGTACTTGAGTTCCCCACTCTTAGGAATAAGAGTGATAAAGGTTTTATTAAAGGCAATCAACAGGGAACCATTGTTGAAGAATTCCTGGATTGCTTCAATCACCATAATCCTTGTGAGTGGCCAAGTCTTTGCATAGAAATTTATTTAATCCATCAAGGCCAGGGGCTTTATATGTAAGGATTTCAATGATTTTTCAATCTCCTTGATAATAACAGGTTGGATCATAAGATCAACCTCTTAAGAGGATCGTCCACCTTGTAATATCTGCTGGAGAAGAGGTACTAACAGGTGAGCTTCATAGGGTTTGTTCATAAAGTCATAGAAATATTTAAAAGCCCCTTACAGTATTTCATCCTAGGAATTCAGCTGCATATCATCAAGCTCAAGTGAAACAATTTTATTAACAGCCTTCCTAGCAATAATGGATATGTGGATTAAAAAGATGCTTATATCCCCATTTTTATCCACTTGAGTCTTGATCTCTGCTTCATAAGAGAGTAATCAAACCATAATGCTTTGGAGTAGTTAAGGATAGCTATTTTCTCCATATCTAGCAGTTGAGCTGAACCAGGATTGGTATAAATCTATTGTTGAATGCTGTCCATATTGTTTTTTGTAGTGTTCAACAAATGATGTGTATTTCCAATGTTATTCATGAACAGTTTCTTCATTTCCATCTTAATAAACTTCAATTTCCTTAAGAAAATTTATTGCTTAGTTCCACTAAACGTTGTCCTCAAAGCTCTCCACAAGGCATCTTCAAAATCTACTAGCTCACACAGAAAATTGTTAAATCAAAAAGGCCTTTTGGGGTAAACATCACATGTCTGTGTAACAACAGGTGAGTGATCCGAAAGATTGCTAGTAAGGTAAGAGGAATAACAATTGGTAAACTTTAACATTCACTGAATGTTAGCTAAGCTTTTATCAAGCTTTTCTTGGATGAAATTCACCTGTTATTGCTTATTACTCCATGTGAAATAATTACCTCCAACTGGAATATCATCAAGTTGAGCTTCTTCAATAGATTTCCTGAAATTAGTACAAGGAATTCCCATAGATTGGGACCTTCAACTTCTTCCAACTTCAAGATAGAGTTAAAATCCCCTGTGATGATCCAGCGAATGTTCATGGTAAACATTAGATCTTTTATTTCGTTCCAAAGAAAACTTCTCTGATAAGAAGTATTAAATGCATATATAAAGGAAGTGCAGATAAATTGATTTAAACACTTATCTAACATCTCGAAATTAATCAACTACTCAGAAATGAATGTTGTGCAGGCATAAACCATTGAGGAATCATAGAGTATAAATATTCTTCCATTTGAATGAAGATTGTGGTTAGTAATCTTTTTCCATAGAGCTGGAAAATACATAAGCAAGCTGTCAATCCCCTTTTTAATTTTAGTCTCCAAAAAACCAGCAAATTGAATTTTATTCTATATAACCAAGTTCCTAATAAGTATCTTTTTAGTGGTGTATTAGCACCCTTAACATTCTAAGAGAGTATTTTCACTTATCTAGTTCCTTGTTTGGAGTCCTCCTCTTTCTGTTGGACCTCCTCTTGTTAACTGTTTCAAGATTTAATCTCCATTCCCTGATTTATCAGCAGCAACTATTGGAAGCTCAAGAATGATCTGCTTAGGTATCATCTAAGGAGTAACATGAGATCTACCATCAGTGATAGGCACCACAATTGATTTAATAGCACGGTTCAAATCTAAAGTACCATTCTTCCCGATTACACTTGTTATGGTTATTTCTTCATCATGAGACTTATACTCCTCTATGCTTCTGGTGTGATCCCTTTATATGATGATTATTAGATACTGATTTTTCCCCAGAGACTATAGCTCAAATACTTGTGCACCACTATTCAAAACTGAAGGATTAGACTCATTTCTAACACACTCTTTATCATTGACATCATCTTGAGTTTTATTCCCCTCATTTCTGCTACTGCTATTAATATACATAAAGACATTACTATTATGCATTGAATATTCTAATTGTTGCACAGTCGCCATAAGCTCTCATAATCACCTGCTACGAATACTTTACCAGTTGGCCTCTAGATATTCTTAACAATAGGCTAAGGTTTCCAAGCATAGGATACTCTTAGCTAGTCGTCAACAGGTTGTAATTCCTTATTGAGTCTAATAAAAAGTATAGCTTTAGGTAACTCGAACATAGCATTAACTAGAACAAACATTCTTATGAAATTCACCCTTTTTGTTTCAACAATGGCTTGCTCCATCGATATAGGCTTTCCAATATAACTTGCTAGCTGTCTCAGCCCACTTGTTGTCCAATATTCCAAAGGAAATTCATGGATACATATCCATATAGGTATAATCTCTTATTTAAGCTCTTCAAGCTTTAGACCTAGTCTCCATAACTGAAGAAGTAAAAATTTATTAAGAACATGCCATGGACCAACCTATATGATCATCTTTTTTTGGTTTAGTAAATTTAAACTGAAAAATATCCACATTATTGACAAATACATCTAATAATCCATATTGTTTCTAGTTGTGTAGAGCCCATTGCTTCATAACAGGGAATGCAACCCTTCTTTCCAGAAAAAAAAAAAAAAACCCAAGAAGGTGGAATTCCATCTGCTAGCACCTACCTTCAGGATATCTATTGGTAGAGAGACTATTCTTTGGTTTGCTACCTCACTTGGTGGGAAATAATAAAGCTTCATCTCAGTTTTTGGATCTCCAACAACCTGAACCCATGTCTTTCTAATTTTCTAGCTTACATCTACATTTTGTTCAATGTTAAAAGTAGAAGGACCAACAATGTCCTTGGTGTTAGGATGTTCAGTAGGCCAGGGAGTTTTGGTGTTTAAGGGCAGGAAATTATTATCGATTGGTCAAAAAGAAGACCTAATGGATAATGGGGATTCTACAAGAACCCTAGCAAGCTAAAGAATGCAGCAAAAAGGAAGGCAGACAACAGCCTTGAAATGGTTAGAGAAGATGTGTGTAAGTAGAAGGTGTGTAAGTAGAAATTAAGAAAGGGTCATGTAGAATGCAAGGAGGTTACAGACAGTGAAGAAGTCTAAGCAAATAAGCAAGCATTGAATAAAGGTGAGAAGGAAATGAAGAAAGCTAGACATTGTTGAAAGGATTTGTGTATGAATAGTGAAATCCAAGTAGCTCAAGCAATGAATACAGGAAGTGTGGAGAGAATATAATAGTTGGGGTGAGAGAGTATTATTCAATGTACTTAGGAAGAGAAAAACAATTTTATCTTTAAAATTGGTACACAAGAATTTTAAGATTTGATCTTTGATTTTATAAATGCTTTGCATGTACTCTTTGCCCAAATAATGGAGTTTGTAAAAAGGGAGAGAGGAAAGTTATTTAGTTTTCTCTTTTGAATCTTATATATTTAAATATCATATACCTTTTTTAATATTGACAAAAAGGGTAAGAAATTGTGATATTAAAACTTGATCAATTCATAATGTATGAGTTACAGAGGAGCATATGACATATTTATTTAACATAGGAATAACCACTCAAAGTCATCTATTTTCCCTAATATCACTGAATGATTTATCATCATCAAAAAGGTAGAGATTGTTGGACCAAATGAGATTTTAACCTACAGTTTTGATGATACTAAAACATGTTACTACTAATGTTTTTATCCCTAATGATATTGTTAAGTTAATATATGAAATATCAACCTCAATTGAATGATAAAATGGGTACATGAGTCAATTGAATTAATGAAACAATCCATGGATGATGAAGATAAGCAAAGTGGAGTACATATACAATTTAAGTGAATAACTAAGAATAAGGAGGAATCTAGTGTATCAAGACTTATGCAAATCATTGTAATGCCTTCTTCTAACCTTATATTAATTGTTTCAAAGAATTAAGGTCTCAATCATTGCATGGTCATTTACACATAGTAAATATTGCATAAACCTTTTCATAATAAAAAAATTGTTTTGATTTTTAATGAAAACATTTTGATCTTAAAAAAATTTAGAAAATTTTGAAATAGTTTTAAATCAAAATTTTACCAAAGGAATGTATTTTGATCTTTGAAAGAACTTGAAAAGTTTTTTAAAAACATGTTTTTAGGCATATTTGGCGACTAATGTCTCTTAAAAGTTAGTAAAAATATGTGTTATGAGTTTATTAGTATATTAATTGATACATTGATTAATATACATCTCTGAGTAGCCGACCAATATATACAGAAAGACAAATATATTACGCACAAAGATTTTGTATAAATATTGATTAATACATTTATATCAATATTGGTTGATTCATTAGTCGACCAAAATGACACATTGGTTGACCCATATGCTAGAATGGTTGACTAATATTATCATTACTAGTCATTATAATGCCTGATTTTTATTTTTAATGACTATTCTAAGTATAAATAAATCGCATATGAGTTATGGGAAGAATGATGGTCATAATAGAGAATTGCCAAGATATTTAAAAGGCTAAAGAGTGTATATGTGCATTAAATTATATATATTGAGCCATTGTTCATTAATGTGAGCAAAAGAATTTTTTTGAGTTGTATACTTGTTTTAATTAGGAAAACTAAATTTGAAACACTTTTTGAGGATTCTTCTTGACCTTGAACGAGATTTATAAAGGATTAATCTTGGTAAAGTAAGATGATTGTAAATTTTCCTCTTCACCCATAACAAAGAAGACGTTGTATAAAGAGTTGCCAAAAAATAATGAATTCCTAAGTTGATCTTAGGTATGGAAGTACGTCAAGGGTTATTTGCTTGAACCATTATCAATTAACTTTGTCTCTCTTTCCATATTTTCTGTTATTTATTATTTTGATTCTTTTGTGATTATCATATATGAATTGCCACATTCATTTATTAGAATAGGTAATTAATTCATTAGTTTATAAATAGGGCAAAAAGTTAATACACACAATTCACCTTTCCTCTTGTGTGCCATCTGGGAATCAACATTTTTTTATTTCATAATTCTAAATTGTCCTTCTTTATAGTAGAATCTATATCCTTTGGAATGGTATAGATAAACTAAAAAATAAAAATGATTAAGAATGATAACGTAGTTTAGTTTTATAAGGATTACACGTAAATATTTCAACTGGGCAACCCAAACTTAAAGACAAATGAAATTATATTTGCATCCTTTCCATAGATCAAAAGTGTTTTAAGAATTAACATGCTAAAAACTCTATTTAGAATATACCAAATAGTTTTAATAACATCATCCCAAAGGTAATCTAGAAAGTTAGACAAGCTCTCATGCTCCTCACTATATTTTTTTAAGGTATGATTTTAACTTTTAATCCTCAAGCTAAACTGTAAATTCAACTATTTAAAAATTAGGTGACAATAATCTACAAGACAAAGTGTTGGCGTGCTAAATAGGTGCATAGTCATAAGTTAATAGTGGTGGAGATGAGGGTGCTTTGTTGAATGTTCAACCTTAGAAGAAGAGATAAGGTCAGGAATGTAATGGTTAGAGACAAGTTGGGGGTGGCTAACAATGATAGCAAATTAATGGAGATAAGCCTTAGGTAGTTCGGACATGTTAAGAGGAGATATCTTAACACTTTAGTGAGAAGCTGCAAAAAGATTGTACTTAAGGATTATAAGAGAAGAAGAGTGATAGGTGTGAAATGCATCGTATTTTAGGGTATAGTTTGATATGTGTCCAATCGTTTATTCGATTGTTTAGTATGTGTTTAAGGTAGAATTGTGTTAGTTTGTAATTTATTTATGTTTTAAGTGTTTTATGGGTTAGAACAATCCTTTAAGCTTAAACATTATGATTTTGAGGTACCTTGATGTGCTTGTTAGTGTTTCAGAGTCAACATCAAAGAACAGAGAAGTTTCGGAGACACTCAAGCCAAAACAACGGCCTATGATCAAGGAACAACAAGCCACAATCGTGACAAAAGCTTAGGACATGGCCCACGATCATGGCCTACTTGCCACTATCGTGAAAAAAGGCTCAGATGTGGCCCACGATTGTGGCATGCAAGGCCACGGTACTGGGTTGCATCAGGTAGACGTGCAGACACTCAAAAACATCAAGTTTCGAGGGAGTTTTTGGACGTTTCGGACCTCGAAAAAACCCTAGATCTGCCTAGAACACAAAAGATATATAAAGAATAAGACAAAGAAACTGAGAGGAGTTTTGGCATCAACCACTTTGGAGAGAAACCCTAAAGAGAATTGTTGAGAGATTGAGAAAGAGAAGAAGCAAGAGAGAAGTAGAAAAGAAGCCGACATCGATGTACTACCTAGATTTGGAGTTTCCAAACGTCGCTACCTCTCGTCTCTATTTAGAATTGTATTTCCTGTTATTTTCCATTTTATTATTGTATAGAATTGGGAATAGCAGTTTGATGATAGGATTGTGAATGTTGAGATATTCTATACTCACCTTCGGGTTTTTTTATCTTTGATTTAATAAAATCTTATTATTTTATATTTTTTGATTTATTGTGATTGATTTCTGTGATTGCATATTTTGGTAATAGACTAAGAGAGTGAATCGAATGAAAATAATTAAAGGCTAACGAGAGTTAGGTGATTTAATAAGAACAAGAAATTAATCAAATCAGTAATTGTGTGAAAAGAGATATCATATAGGTTCCCGATAGTTTATTGGACAACTTCATAGCTAATTAGGGTTTTGGATAGATTGTTAATTGAGAGATTGTAATTTTCCATAATCTGATTAGGGTTTAAAATTTAGGGTTAATGGTTATAACTCAAGAGAGAGTAATCAACCCTAGGATCATCTAGGACCAATAATCCAATAATTCATAATCAATTAGGTTAACGTTAAAAAAGGTAAAAATTCCCCTTTCTCTCAATTGATAATTCCTTTAGGTAGATTCTTGAGTGTGTGTTGCAACTGCTACTTTGTTAATATTTTCGTAATTGATTATTGGAATTAAGTTTCATGATTAAATTAAATTCTTGCCTTAGTTTCGTTACATTTTGAATTACTGCAAATTATTTTGGCCTTGGATTTTAAGATTAGATTATCCCTCCTCGTGGGATCGACACCTTAGGTACTACACGAATGACCTATACACTTGCAAATTATCAAGGTTATTAATTAGAACTTACACACATCAAAAAACCATGATCAAGTTTTTGGTGTCATTGTCAGGGAGACAATTAGTTTAATTCTTGCAGTCTAAGGTTTTTCACCTTTTAAAAAAAAATTAGGCATAAAGTAGACAACACATCAACTTGGATATTAACAGACAATAATGGGAAATCTCAATAGTTGAATGCTAAGAAGAGATAAAAAGAATGATCATGGAGGATGTATATTATAGGGTGCAAAAGACTCTTGCGGATTTCAATGAGCTCCAATTTAGTTGGAAAAATCATCATCCTTATATGAATTTTGTAAGAAAAGTGTGGAAGATGCTCTAAGTAATATGGAATTATATCAACAAGAGCAATATGAAGCTATCACACTTAGAAATAGGGAATAATAAGAAGAACTAGTGGAAGACCATACTTAACCCTATCTTATAGAAGACCAAAAGATAAGGAAAAAGGATGAAGAAAAGAATCACAACTCTCCCTATTATTCCTTAGATCTTGGTATACCATGCTTGAACATCGAAAAAACTGAGGTAGATGTCCATGAAGAGAACCTCATCATTCGAATTAGTAATGAACAAGTGACATTCAACATGAATGATGTATTACACAATCCAAAGGAGGGCGACTCATTCAAAAATTTTGATTTGCTCGAATCTTTGAAGAAACGAGAGGACGAAGAACAGATGACAACGGACATCAAGTTTGAAGAAGCTATGGAAGTATCTGTTCAAGAAGTTAAAGAAGAAGAGGAGATGAGGGCGAATGAGGAAAACCCAAGAAGAGAACAGCTCACTGTCTTACCGGAAAAACTGTTGGATTCGATGGATGATTTAGGGAGCTTTGTTATTCCTTATTTTATATACAGTTTGTTAGTGAAAAGAACATTACTTAAATTAATTGGTTTTCTCAACTTTATCAATATTGTCCTTCTGATCATTTTGCAATTTGTAGCATAATCATAGGCTAAAAAATTTGTGTTGAATGAAAAGGGTGGAAGCAACCCACTTATAATTGATCCCAGCTGAGTTTCCAATGATACAAAGTCAAGCTAATGACCATAAATTAGCACGTTTGGTAATTAGTTTTAAATTGTTACGTAGTTAGATTTGTTTCAATTTCAAAAATAAAATTTAAATGATTTGAAATGATCTGGGAATACTAACTCTCTTACTCTCTCTGAATCAATTATAAGATAGGAAAGCCAGCTCGGCATCAAGCGCATTTGATCTTTATCTCTGACACCATCACTATTTTAGTCACCTTAACGGCTTTATGTTTTAAACATTTTCTTTTCATTTTTGATAATATTTTCTTCTTATGTTTTTCATATTGGGTTTTATTTTCCCCTGGTGTGTTTCTGTGCCCTGCTCATATTGAGGACAATGTGTTGTTCAAGTGTGAGGAAGGTTGTGTGTTTTTACCTTAAGTGTGTATTTTGCATATTGTATGATAGTTTGTTTAGGTTGCATAATGTGAATTGTGTGGATGCATCAATGGCTAGGACTTAACGAGATAGATTTAGCCTTAAACATAGCCTTTTAGGTTGCGAAGATTTATTAGCTTGTGAAATTAGTGACCTAAGTTACTTAGGGCTAAATATGCTAGTTAATTAGGATACGATGTTAGTCCATTCACCCTAGAATTTGCCATGCTCATTTATAATTTTAGGCCAATCAACTAAGTGGCATTATTAGTACATTTTCATGAGAACGATTTAGCTAAAGTAATAAGGTAGGCAAAATTTTGTGTTAAAAAAAGTTGTACGAATTTTAACTAAAATAACTATTCCACTAGCCTTCGAGTTATGAATAAAGCTAGTAGCCAGTTGAGAATGTGATGTAGTTGAGTAACCAGATCGACACGCATCACAAATGTGTGCCTTCGTGTAAAAAATTTATAATGACATTCTAACTAAGTAGCTTAATATAACATGACTTAGTTGAGTAACCGGATCGACATTCAACACAAATGTTTGCCTCCGCGTAAAAAGACTAGGTTCATGTCCTTAAAGAAAACTCAACAAAAAGAATGTTTTCAAATAAAAACCTACCAAACTTATTAGTATCTTGATTTTTCATGAAAACCTACTGAGGAATAGCTACACTTTTGTTTTGACTGAATGATTATCAATGTGGGTGTGCAAGTGATAAGGGTGAATAGACTCAACATTAAAATTTTGATTAGTTGTATATTGATTCCAAGGTGCTTAAACGCGGATTTCGTATGTTAATAATTTGGAACAACTTGAATGGTTGTGTTTAGAATTAAATTATTTCGTAAAGTTGAAGTCATTGCCTCATTTGTTGCATTATGTGTTTTGTGCTTTCTGTTATTTGTTGTTTTGTTTGCTTGAGTACAAGCAAACGTTTAAGTGTGGGGATGTTGATAGATGTAAAATGCATCGTATTTTAGGGTATAGTTTGATATGTGTCTAGCCGTTTATTCGATTGTTTAGTATATGTTTAGGGTAGAATTGTATTAGTTTGTGATTTATTTGTGTTTTAAGTGTTTTATGGGTTAGAACAATCCTTTGAGCTTAAATATTATGTTTTTGAGGTACCTTGATATGTTTGTTAGTGTTTCAAGGTTAACATCGAAGAACGGAGAAGTTTCGGAGACACTCGAGCCAAAACAACAGCCCACAATCATGGCACAACAAGCCACGATCATGACAGAAGCACCAAAGTTAGCCCACGATCATGGCCCATATGCCACAATCATTACAGAAGCCTAGGACATGACCCACGATTGTGGCCTGCTTGCCACGATCATGACAAAAGGCTTAGATGTGGCCCACGATCATGGCATGCAAGGCCACGGTCGTGGCCTGCGTCAGGTAGACTTGCAGACACTTAAAAATATCAAGTTTTAAGGGAGTTTTTGGACCTTTCGGACCCCAGAAAACCCTAGGGTTGCCCATAACACAAAAGGTATATAAGGAATAAAACAAAGAAACTGAGAGGAGTTTTTTCATCAGCCATTTTGGAGATAAACCCTAGAGAGAATTGTTGAGAGATTAAGAAAGAGAAGAAGGAAGAGAGAAGTGGAGAAGAAGTCGACATCAACGTACTTCCCAGATTTGGAGTTTCCCGACGTTGTTGCCTCCCGTCTCCATTTAGATTCGTATTTCCTGTTATTTTTCATTTTTATTATTGTATAGAATTTGGAATAGCAGTTTGATGATAAGATTGTGAATATTGAGATATTCTATACTCACCTTCGGGGATCTTTGATTTAATAAAATCTGATTGTGTTATGTTTTTTGGATTTATTATGATTAATTTCTATGATTGTATAATTCGGTAATAGACTGAGAGGGTGAATCGAAAGAAATATAATTAAATTGGGCTAACGAGAGTTAGGTGATTTAATAAGAACGAGAAATTAATCAAATCGGTAATTGTGTGAAGAGAGATCTCATACAGCTTCACGATAGTTTATTGGACAACTTCATATCTAATTAAGGTTTTGGATAGATTATTAATTAAGAGATTACAATTTTCCATAATCTAATTAGGATTTAAAATTTAGGGTTAATGGTTGTAACTTGAGAGAGAGTATTCAACCCTAGGATCATCTAGGACCAATAATCCAATAATTCATAATCAATTAGGTTAGCGTCAAAGGTAGGTAAAAATTCTCCTTTCTTTCAATTGATAGTTCCTTTAGGTTGATTCTTAAGTGTGTGATGCAACTGCTTCTTTGTTAATATTTTCGTAATTGATTCTTGGAATTAAGTTGCATGATTGAATTAAATTCTTGCCTTAGTTTTGTTACATTTTGAATTACTGCAAATTATTTTGGCCTTAGATTTTAGGATTAGATTATCCCTCCTCGTGGGATCGACACATTAGGTACTACGCGAATGACCCATATGTTTGCGGATTATCGAGGTTATTAATTAGAACTTACACACATCAAAAAACCACAATCAAAAAGGAAGACCTAAGAAGAATTAAGGGAAGGTAATCATAAATGATATGGTCCTACTAGAGCTTATCGATGACTTAGCCTTCAATAAGAAACTTTAATAAAATAGGAAATGGGTAGAGGACCCTACATAGAGAGGTCCTTCTCTTTGCATAGGCCTTTTAAACCTTTTCCTTCTATTCTTGTGTTTATTATTTAGCCTAAATACTTTTGCTTATAGCACTAGCTCTTTTTATTATTTTATTTATTTATTTCATATTTTTAGTTGCTTGTTTGTTTTATTTGCTTATTCATTTTCATTTTTATATGATTATCTATTTACTTACTTTTATCTTTATTTTTTGTTTTATTTTTCATTTATCAAATTATTTGTTTATGTTTTTGGATTTTGTTTTCTTCTAATTGCTTTCAAACACCTTTTTTTTCTCCTATGGGTCTAATCGAAACAACCTCTCTATTAGTTACATATATATCTGCGTACTTTTTGACCTCTAAAAACTCTACATCTTAGCAAGATACTTACTGAGTATTGTTGTTGTTGTTAATTTTAACTTTCAATCATGCCACTCTATTTAGGACTTGTCATAACAAAATGAGCTTACGTGTGAGATCTCACATTGGTTGGAGAGAGGAACAAAGTACGCCTTGTAAGGGTATGGATATCTCTCCCTTACAGACGCGTTTTCATAGCCTAATGCACCAGATCCCATCGAAACTCCGAGGTTAAATGTGCTTGGGTGAGAGTAGTTCTAGGATGGGTGACCTCTTGAGAAGGCCTCGGGGAAAGCAAAACCGTGAGGGTTTGGCCGAGCCAAGGCCCAAAGCGAACAATATCTGTAAGCGGGTGATCTGAGATGTTACAAGTGGTATCAGAGCCGATACCTGAACCGTTGTGCCACCTAGGCTAGATCCCAAAGAGGACAGGGCCCTAAGGGGGGTGGAGAGTATGGGATCCCACATCGGTTAGAGAGGGGAACGAAGTACGCCTTATAAAGGGTATGAATACCTCTCCCTTACAGACGCATGAGGAATCAAGAAGGAAACAATCTTCAAACTTGATTAAGGCATTAAAAATGAGGATTCCTCCTTCCTCTATGACTCTTACTCGGCTGCTTTGTTTTTGAGAAATCATCTTCTCTTTCTCCGTTTCTTCCGATGAT